>PYSQ01000593.1:6230-16279 GCA_003049435.1 Nakataea oryzae | reverse complement strand
GGGTGATCTATGGGGTGCGTCTTCTGCGGTGCAGTGAAAGGAGGGGTCTGCGTGCTTGCCGGTCGATCACACTGTGCGTTCTCTTCAGGGGAAAGAAGTAGGGAGAACGAAAGTGATGCGCCAGCTTGGAATGTTGGCAGAGAGCAAAAGAGAAGCGCGGGAGAAGGGAAGACCTGCGCTTGCATACATAAAAAACCTGCGCCCCTCAGCAAATACCCGCATCTCAAGGAGATGGCTTAGTATGGTGATGAGTGCTTGTGCTTTTTCGGGGCTGGTCGGGATCCGGAGGGTTCGCCCAACGCCAGCTCCTCTCAAGCCAACCAACAAGAAAAAAAGAAAGAAAGAAAAAGAAAGGAGAAGAAAAAAAGCCCGTCAGAAGCCGGCTGCCCCCGGCCTTCGGCTCCAACACTCCAGTATGCAAAAGCCGGAAAGCAGCATGCGCTGACGAGACAATGCATGCGCGCGGGTGGGCGGGCGGTCTCCCTGGGGTCTCAAGTACTTCCAGCCAGTTGGGACAAGGAGGGGGTACATCCGAGATCACCACACCCTCCCAACGCTCGCTGGGCTAGATTGGCGCATCTTGGCTAGCAAAGGAGGGGACGGCAACGCCATAAACAAGGGCAGCAGCCTGGTGGGAGCACGGCCGTTAGTAATTAAACCCGTGCAAGCGGCTGAAAGCGTATTGGGGATGTACCGTGCCTGGTCGGTGCCTGGAGGCAAGAGTAATCTTTCTACTAACCATTTCAACAATGCGAATGCACCCAAGCCAAGGGGCATTGTGTAGCTCACCGGTGAACGCACCCAGGCAGAACGCCGGCTAACCTTGACGCCAGCCATCTCCGCTGCGTCGAGGTTACATGTCCACGTATGTACATTTGTGTATTTTTTAAAGAAAAAAAATGATGATGATAATAATAATAATAATGCCACTATTATCCACTCACCTGACCCGCTGCGCCTGCCGCATCACAGTTAACAGTCTGGGATGGATATGCACCAGAGCTCAATATCCCGTTTGTCCCGCGTCTTCCTGCCAGATTTGCCATGTTATCGGGGTTCGGCTACCATACTATAGGTGTCGGTATCCCCCCCTTTCTATCATCTTTCCTCCATTATTTTCGCTTTTTTTCCGTTTCCCTTCCGGACGAGGAGGGTAGTTTGCGCTTTCTTCTTTTTTCTTCTTTTTTTGCATCCCTTTCCCAGCCTTTCCAAAGCCATCCATTCACTATGATATGCCCAGCAAGCGATCAAATGTACAAGCTAGTCGCATATTGCATATGTTGCATGGCACATGCACCCCGTCCCTTCTATTATAAAGGAAGAATAGACGCATTGAAAAAACATGGAGCGATTGAGATGGAATATCCCGTTAACGAATTGGTAGTGCGGAATTCAACCAGCCCAGGGGAGTTTCCCGCTTGAATCGGCACGACTACCCTGGCAACGCACTGACGGTGAAACAACCAGAGTGGGCCTCGTTGAAGTCGAGGGTTGCAGCCGGCCTCAAAGTGCCAAACACCGGCCCACGGTTTAGGGAAGCTGGGCACGCAACCTTCCCCATTCGGCATGATCTCCACCTCCTAGCATGGGTGGTATTTTCCTTCCCTCTCGTTACATTTTCAACTCTGAAAAAAGAAAAGCGAAAAAAAAGAGAAAAAAAAACAATAAGAAAAAAGAAAGAGGGAAAAATACCGAGCGCGTGGTGGTAAACGCAACGAGGACGCCAGTGCTGGCTTGATGTTGGGTTTCGAGGGCGGCAATACCTCCAAGGCACAGAGACAACGATGGCGTGTGACAATGACTCGTCCATCGAGACGAAATCTTGACTCTGGGCCAATGTTCCGCTAAAGGTAGAAGGCGGCGTGAAGGATTAACGGCCAGTCTCGTCAGTGGATGATGCATCCAATAAAGCAATATATCTACAAAAGGTGGAACAGGGTGGTGACGCCAACCGTCGGGGTCTGAAGGCAGCTATATGGCGACACAAGGAGACATACAGATTTCTAGAAGCCAAACGGGCTGCATCAGAGACACAGACACGAGACGGGTGGTTTTATAGTTCGTCCTGTCGGCGAGATTATGCAACAGACCTGTTTCCTGGATGCTCCTCCACCCGTCTGTCTAAGGAGTCTTTACAGTTCCAAGGTGGCTGGCTGGTTTGGCCGGCTGTGCTTTGCCTCTTGTCATGTGGCTGCTGCAGTGAGCGCTACGGCGTATTATGGCTTGGCGGCTGCCCATGGGCCCGCCACAAAGGGGCTTGCACAGCAGCCACCCACCCACATCAGCGCAAAGGAAGGGAGCGGAGGGACCAGACTTGCTGCAAGCTCCCCAGATTAATTAAATCACACGCAAACGGGGGTGTGGCCCAGGTTCTCTGAAGCAGATCTCCGGACCAGCCCACCGTTGGGAGCCACCTGAGGTCATTTTGACCGAGACCCAGGGTTAGGAAAAGGGGGGTGAGTGGGGTGGAAAACTCAAGGGACAAACAACACATGAGCGGCAAAAGATCTCGACCCGAGCAGCTCCCCACCCAAACTTGGGCCCAGGAACCCCGCCAGCCACGTCGATTTCTTTCCGATCGCAGATTTTTTTCTCGGGCGGACGGGCAATCGCTGGCGGCATCATCAAACAGCTCCCTACCTCCACGTACGTCGCAAACGTCATGTTCCAGGTAAAGTGCGGATTGTACAAGACGAAAAGAAATGAAAAAAATGAAAAAAAAAAAAACTTGCGCCACACATGCACCCGCGATACTGTTTAATATACCCGCAGCACATAGCAATTATCGTGGCTTTGCGGTTCTTTGGGCCATCTATAACCAATACTTTTGGCCGCGATGGTGGCACCTGGCAAGATGCTAGCTTTGGTGATGGGGCAAGTTAGCTGAGCTTGGGCGTAAAAGGAAGGGGGGTTTTTCACTTTTGGCTCGTGCTCCCGTTTACTAGCAGGGCCTCCGTCGCACCTATCAGTTCCCGTCAGGAGGAGTTGGGGGCATGGCAACCAAACAAGTGAGCGAGAGGCGATCCCTGGTTTCGTCTGGTGACCACACACTGTCCAGACGGCTGGAGCAAGCGATTTATTTTGCCCGCAAGTCACCCGTTTGCTGATGTTTTCCTTGGGATCTGCCCCGTGCTTGTACCTCGCCGAATGTTATTCCGTACTTTGCGCGCGACGCGATTTTAGGTATTAGGCCTAGACCTAGTGCTGGGACACAGCCAGCAGCTTGAGCTTGGGCCACCACGGCGCCGCCGAAGATGCTGCGTTCCCTCTTGCCAGCCTTTCCCCCCTCCTCTCTTTGCTCTTGTTTTCCTTCTTTTTTCTTCTTTTTTCGGCTGTGCGGTGTGCATTAAGGGGCGCTTGGGGGTGTGCTTGTATTTGCTGGCAGCCAGACTCTCCCAAGCACGCCCTCACCCACTCAGAGGCTACAAACGCGATGCAGTCAAGGCGGTCGGTTAAGCCACCCCTGGCGACCCTAGGGCCACCGGCATGTGGCCCGCTCGCATCGAAAGCCAAACATTGGACAAGGGACAGCCGAACAAGCCAGGCGCCGAGACGCCCAGAAGCTATTGGGGGGGTTGCGTTGTGGTGGCGTGGCGCCCCGGCACCCCCCACCCCTTTTTACCTGCACTCCTCCGTCAGCCAGCCTGAGCGGGCAGTCAGCGCCAAGCCAAGCCCCACCCCCCCGGGGCCTGGTTGCATCACCAGCCGGGCGCCCCCCTGGTAACGCGCCCTGACCGCGTAGCGTCTACTTCGGCCAGCATGCAAGCGCCTGTCTCTGTTCATGTCTCGTCTACCGCGACGCTTCCGTGGCATCTATTTTACCGACAACCATCACGGCCAACTCCAATCAAAAGCCCCACACCCCCAGCCCAGGACTCCACCGAGCCCCATAGTCCACATTGCCAGTTCCCACCCTAGGCTAACCAGCCGCGGTTGGTCCATGGTATGAGCTTTCCCTCCCGCAGATGGAAACTAGCCTTGCGCATCCCGTCACGCCCGTTTCCACGCGAGCTTTGCTCGAAATACCCCATGGCCTTGGCTGAGGGTTTTACCTGGGGCGTATTTGTCTGGGCGGATGATCCGCATCCAACGAGCCATTTCGGACCAATTCGTCGCCTCGACCAAAGAGAGGACGGAGGACTTTTTCTGCAGGCCATCCCCTCTCCCCAAGTTCATGTACGTTTACATAATTGCATTTTCCAATTCTTCCTCTTTTGTCTTGGTCGGCAACCACACCTTAACCTGTCTCGGATTTTCATTTTTTTTTTCGTTTTCATTAACATTGATGGGCCCCTCTTCAACACGCGCCCAACAACAACAACAACAACAATAATAATAATAATAATAATATAACAAAAAAAACACCAAGAAAAATCCGCGAAAATGAAAGAGAGCCATACATGGGCATATCATGTATGCATAGGCAGAAGGCTATAAGCCCGGCGTTATAGCCTGTGACATAGTCTGTGTACACATGTATGTGCCATCTTCACCTTTGCTCCATTGTATGGTCATGCCCCGCTCTTGTCACTGCGATTAGAGAGGCATGTGCGTAGGAGGGGTGCCTCGGAGCGGCGTTGTAGCTGTGTTGGTCAGTGTTTCTTTTGATTGCTCTTTGGCTTCCAATCAAAGCGGTTTGTGTGATTGTATCCATTGACCCATCGGTCCTCATCCAATGGTGACGCCTAAGCGACGTTGCATAACACCCCGCGCCGGCGAAGCAGGGCTGGGATGGGAGGGCAATAAATGTCTTCCCGGTCCTGTTAAGTGCTGACATTTAGCGGCAGCTAGTTCCCTCCTTTATCACCCGAATCACTCACTGGCATGCATATACGCACGTCACTCGTGTTGCGGGTTGCAAATCAGCGGGCGCAAACGGACAAGCACGGCACGATATCTTGGCCGTGAGCTACGGACCCAGTATGCGTCTAGCACCCAACCCACGGAGCCGGGAGGACACACAGATACCCCTCAGGCCATAGTTGTGCCTCTGGCCGCGACATTGAACTCATCCTCAGCCACCCCTTTCGGTACCCTGATGTGGTCTGTCGGGCAAGAGGCTGGCGACACGCTTCGACGGCTTGACCCCCTCGTCCCATATTCACGAATCAACCGCTGGCGCTAGAAAAGACCCGACGTGCCTCAACCCCGTGCGGACATTTTAAACGGGATTCAGCACGACGGTGTTGGCCTGATTACGTGCATGGCCAAGAAAGCCCGACTGGAAGCTGCCATGAGGTGAATATGGGACTGCCAAGCCTGGTTGGCGGGAGACGGAGGGAAAATGAAGGCTCATATTCCCACAAGATTCAGATGATACGGTGAGCGAGCCACGAACGAACGGCCCAGCACTGGGATGACTTTGCGGAGATCAAAAGCAAGGGTGACCAAGAGGCATGACGATTTCCTGTCCAGGGGACCGAAACAGGTAACCCTATTNCTTGTCGCCCGATTGTCTTCTCGACTGCATCTGTTTTCTATCCCTTGCATCCCTTGCATGGACCATGGCCGCGGGAGCCGCTATTGGGACCCCTTGCCCGGCTGTGCGCGCTGTGCCAGATTTAGCGTGGAATGGCTGCACAACGTGCTGATGGGTTGAGCTGTTTCAAGGGACAGCCGGGGCCAGATGGCTGTTGTTTGTTTCGGCACAACTGCGGACTTGGCGCAACGGCCGTAAACTGTTGATCGATCCCGCAGCTGTATCACGTGGCATGCCCATCCCTCCCGGCGTGCCGCCACATACTTCGCCGTGGCTTGCTGGGCCCAGCCGCGTGGCCCGACGGGTGCACATGACACCCAGCTTCACTGCCCCGGCAGAGCTCTGGGTGGCTTTAATACGGGCCTCGACATGTTCGTTGGACAGACGCCGTCCGTTTACCTGCGACGCGCCATCCATACCAGGGCCACTCGCGCATGCGAATAGGGGCGGTAACGCGGCCTAACCATCCCTCTAGGCTTTCTACGTTCCTGTCTAATAAACCACATGTACAGCCTATTAGGGCTCCTCGTGTAAAGGGGTCGTTGACCCACTCGCCACCATCGCCGCACCAAGAACTGACATGTCAGTAGCCTGCGTGCCTGCGTAACAAGCAACCGTCGGGACCCCGCAGGCCATGACAAAGCCTGGCTGGAGTGAGACAACCACCCGTCTTTGTGGTCCTGGCACGAGAAGCTCGGAGACTCGAAGCGTTCAGAGTGCGCCGATGAACGCGAGAATGAAGACCAGCCAGTGTTCAGCCCCAAGAACGCCTGCGCAACCATCTTTTATCGACCATCGCATATACTGAGGGTACTCCCGAACCGACCCAACCTGCCGATCCACACACATTCAAGGTTGGGCCTGAAATGCCAAGCAGTCAACGTCCCAGCCTGGATTGTACCTCTTTATGTTGACGAATAGGGAGTAATCGGCGACGCCCCTTATCAAGAAGAAGAGACGACGGAAACAGGATCCGGTACCGAGCACAAATTCAAATGCACCTGAACCGCAGCCTAGACAGATAGATCCCGACAGAGGGAGAGAAAAAGAGCCGCCATGCCATAAAATAAAAGGCGTATATGCAGTCATATACATACTTTCTCTGCACACTGCCCTGCATCGCCGACAATCTGCCTTGGATTGTTATTTTGTTGGCCTTTTAAGCAACAGTATGCAAAAATCGTACACGCAAAACTCCCCACGGCCATGGCGGACTAGGAGCGACATTGTGTCCATGTTGTGTACGAAGAGCTAGTTATGCTTGCGCTGGTAGCCAGAACCTGGGGCGAAGTTGGACCTGGACGGCAGCGAGATAGAATACAGCCCATATAATGAGACAACCATATGTAGCGAGTGGCCTCACGGTCCATGTTTCTCGGACGACTCGTGCTCGGGCACGTAGTTGGTTTCACCCAGAAGTGCCGACGGCTGCGATGTCATTGCTGCCTGTGCGCTGGGCTGGGGCTGGCTCTGCACCGTGGGCCCGGTGGCCGTGGCGGCAGCGGCCTGCGATTGTTGGTGAGATGATCCCCCAGACGGCCGCGAAGCAGCGTGTACAGTGGCTGCATGGAGTCTTTGATCAAGTGCCTTGAGCGCGACGGCGCGGCGCCTCTCTGCTTCCGCCCTTGCGCTCCCGGGAGCGCCGCGCTGGAGGAACGCTCCGCCGTCACCCCGCGAGGCGGCAACGTCAGCCTGTGAAAAGGGGCTGCACAGCCTAAGCGCGACCATGGCGGCAAACACCTGGGTCGAGATGCTCGCGACGAAGGGCTTGACAGGCCCCGGGAAAAACTCGGCGAAAGCAAAGGTCTCGCTCGCATCACCTCGCAATGATGCCGACTGCGACGAGTCAAGATCTGGGAACGCAGTCTTGTAGAACCGCAGGTAGGTCCAGCTCGTGAGCATGCCGAAGACCGCAAGGAAGAAGGAGGCGCTCGAGAGTATCGGGGTGAGCGAGAGGACGGTGATGGCGCCGACGTATAGAATTGGGAATCTAGGCACGCGCAAAGACACGATGCCCCGAAACAATGTCACCGTGTGGGCCGGGACAAGTTGGCTAAACGCGACGAGGAAGGATATTTGGAGTGGGATGGTGCCGCCAATGGTCGAGAGGCTAGACAAAGACGAGGGGCGGTGTTAGCGAGACCAAGACAAAAAAAATAGCCAGGCGTCCATGCGCCATTCTGGAAGCAGTGAGGGCATAGCCTCCGAGCTCCGAGGAAGGGAATCACCACGGAGGCGGGCAGCACATACGTCCAGCGCTCGCTCTGGGTGAAGACGAAGAAGGCGAACATGATTGCGAAGCAGAGGAAGTTGGGGATGAGGGAGTTAATGACAAGGAACTTGGCGAACTCCCTGGAGGACCAGGCTCTCTCCAGGTAGCGCCCGCCATTATATAGGGTGACGGCGGCAATGGCGAAGTTGACGAGGTTGGTCTCGACCAAGGTGGTGGTCACAAAGGTCCAGGGGTAGACGAGCGACAGCTGCGGGATCAGGTTGAGGTACGGTATGACGATCTCGGAATGAGCCGACCATTGCCGGTAGCGGATTGCGGCGCTTAAGGCCGACTGCAGCACGAGCGCAATAAGCAAGACTCGGGTGACTGGAGGAATGTTTATTCGGGGCGGCATGGCGTCGGGCTTGATGCTGGTGATGCTTGTTCCTGCTTGCTGCTGCGGTGCCGAGCCGGGCTCTGCACGGGGCCGGCAGATTTCTTCCTTGGTTGCTCCCGCCTCTGGGCGTGTACCGAGGGGGAGGGGCGATCAGGCAGGTGGTGTCGGCGAAACACGGGGTGGATCGGACGGTGAGCAAATGCTGCTTGGAGATGACGGCTTTAGTCGCACCGCGCGCGCTTGGCCGATGTGGTCTTTGGCCTTTTGCTGGAGCCTCAAATTCCACTCCCACCAGAGAGACTCGGGTCTCAACGGCAGGGGTCCCTTCCAACGACCATTGGGGACGTCTCTGTCACGTGACCTTGATTCTCAGTTTCGCCCCTCGTGAGTGCTGCCCAGATAGGTCGACGGGACGGGCCCTGGCACGATGAGCGATGCCCAACCCACAGAGCCCAAGGCGGCATCGCCTGCTGCATGAACTACGGGTCGCTCTAGTCTCCTTGATCTGTTGCAGGGCGAAAGCAGACGAATGTTGAATGTGCCGCACCACGCACGCCCTCGGCTGCCATTGTTGCCAACCCGGCATAACTCGGGCGCTACCAGGCGCAAGGGAAACCCCCCAACCAGGTACCTACTTTCTCAGGCTCATGAGGCGGGGAGGGCGTATGCGCCACTTTATTTTAGGTGCAGGGCGGGCTGCAGGAAGCGCCGGCATGCTCACCCCGGGCTGGTTCTTCTGGTTGGCTCTGGCCTCTTCATCGATACAGACTGACGGCACACCGCAGGCCTCTCTTCTCCCCAGATAAATCCCCTCGAGGTATCCTGGCCCATTGAAGAGCACGTTCCTAGCGGGTTTCCCGTTTCCCTGGTTTTCCTGCCCATGCCGTCTAGTCGACCACTAGGCTTTCACGTCATCCGACAGGCCTGCAAGATGCTCTTTACACTCGCATGTCTGCTCCATAGCGTTCCTGCAAGTGAAAGCACGGCGGCTTCTGTATGGCGGTGGTACTGGTGGGTGGTACATGCCGGTGCCACATCATCAACTATGCCAACAAGCCAACGCCTGTTGGTAGTGTGGGGAAACAAGCCCAGGCGGTCAGGAATCGATCCATCTGGGAAAAAAATCATCACTTGTTTGCGGCTTTTGGATCCCAAGTTCAAGTACCCAAACGTGCCACGCCTTGCAAGTGGCCAGGCATGGATCTGTATCGTGATGCCTTTTTAAACGAGATTCTGTGGCACCGGATGTGTTCCCTGAGGCTTGGTGGTCTTTTGTCAAGAGGGCGTAAGCACTGGTCAAATTGTAGTCGCGCCTGACATTCGTTCTTTTATCACCCATTAGGGCTACCCAAGCACTTGTGGCTGCATGCTGCTTGTCTGGTATGTGCGTAGCAGGTCTACTGCATGTTGCGCCATGTCACCCTCCCCTGAAATGGATTGGCGTCGGGGGTTTAATGCTGTGTGGGTGGATGGCTGTGTTCTGTTCTATCGCCACGGCAAGGGCCCCCGGCCCTATCCTGAGACCCAAGATGTCAGCCCGCAGTGGTGGAGAGGGATGGGCCATGGTTGGGCAGGCGGAACGCCTCCCTTGACCCCCCACCCAGCAGGTGATGATCTGAACCGTTTCGACACTGCCGTACACCACAAAAGGCTTTTCGATTGGCCATCTAAATGCAAACCATGGGCCAGTGTTGAGCCATGAGTCTGGCTATGTGCCAAGACTAGGTATGCTGCCCTTTCAGCCTGTGTCATTATGGTAACTTAAAAGAGACAAATCTTTGTGGGTTTTAGTCGCATCCGGGACTTTTGGATTGGCGACAGCAATGTGTTGATTTACTGTGCACGAACTAGGTGCACCCGAGGTACCGACTGTTAAGGAAGAGCAGGGATAGGTCGGGTCAGAAGGTACCTACATAAGTAATAATAGGTAGGCACAAAAAAAAAGGCCCCCCCCCCCCCCC
>PYSQ01000592.1:0-16367 GCA_003049435.1 Nakataea oryzae | reverse complement strand
ACTTTCCCTGATATCGCCACGGGTGCCAGGCATTCTGCCGCTGGCTGACCAGCGAAACTGCAGATACCAGGACTCCTCAGTCTGGGGCAATGGGGCTCACGGAACGAAGCGGTCACCGGAGCAATCCCTAAGCTGGCGCAGCTGCATTGCCGGTCCGGGGCCGCCGCCGCCGCCTAGTGGCCCCCGCAGCAGGGATCCCTGCAGCCAACCGGCACTACTAGTAAGCCGGTGCACAGGCCGATGGGTCCTGCGCGACTTGTGCGTGAACGACAGCCTTATGATTAACCGCAACTGCAATCGCTCTGGCCGTCGTTGGTGGAAGGCTCCGGTAGGCGAAAGCATCATGCAGAATCTTCGGTCACCAGCCCCAGGGCCGCAGGGCAGCGCGGCCCTCGTGTCCTTTGCCGGGGTACATCCCATCTCGCCCCAGAAAACAGAATGTCATGATAAAGGCGGGCTGGCTTCTGCGTCGTCTCAAGTCGATGGCTCCTTCCTCGTCACCTCCCCATCATCGCACTACCCAGGCTCCACTGTTACCAGCGTCGACTCAGGCGCAGGGTCGGCTGATTCACTTTACTTTCTGTCACCGTTGCACCTGTTCTACACCCGCTGGATTACCCATCCACTTCTGCCGACTGCGGGCTGCCATTGCCTGGCCTCTGGGCACGACGTCTTCTCCCACAGGCGTCCTGGGCATCCCTCCTCGTCAGCCTGCAAGCTTGCGCGCCGGCTGGGCTTGCTTTGCTTAGGCTAGGAGGCAGGCCACGCTCCTGCCCATCGGCCGCTGTACGCCCTCGCTTGTGCCCGCCCAGGACGAGCAGAACTGACAGGGCGCTGGCAGGCGGCAAAAGGCAGGCTTTTATGGAACCGCTCTTTGCAGTGCCAAGATACCCCACGATCCACTCCCGTCAGCCGTGCCGTTCCACGGAGCCAGCTTCGCCTGCATCGAGAGCCCACTCGGGCTGGCACGTCGACATCAGCCGGCCAACCGCGCGCGCCTGACATCCCCGGTCCGCGTTTCCTAATCTGGCTCCGGGTTAATAACCCGACCCAATATCGATTACCACATAGCTACCTGGAAAGAGCCGGCCGGGGCACCAGAGACAGCGACTCAGCGGCCTTCGGACCCGGATCTGGACTACGAGGCTCCTGCATCAGACACCGGGAACAACCCCGGGAATAGCTTCCCGACAAGAGTCCATCGCCCTCGCAGCTGCGCGACTTGGCCAGGGCCACGTCCAAGACCATACACACCCGCCCGGGCGTGTCTGCAGCACGGCGCTCTTCCACAAGACACCGGCGCCATGGCTCCGTCTCACACGGCTGCCGGTCGCTCGACCGACCCCGCCGTGACCAGCTTTCTTCTGGGCAACCTGCACTGTCCCACCTGCGTCTCTGCCATAAAGAGTGTCTTGCACGCGTCGTGCAAAGGCCAGATAAGATGGGTGTCGCCCAACATCGTGACCGCTGTCGTCACTGTGGAACACGACTCAGACGCCCCCATCGCAACAATGGTCGCCGAGCTCGAGCAGGCCGGCTTCAGGGTGTGCGGTGTCACTTCCACCACCGGCGATTACGAGGCCCCTGGCGCCCACGCTGCCGCAATTCCCTCGGCTGCCACGGGCAGCGATGGTGCTGCCGACCGCGCCAGAGATAAAGGAAAGAAGCCCGCCCTCTCGTCGTCCGGCTTGTTTAGATCTACAGTCTTTGGCTCCAGGTCCTCCCCTGCTCACCAGGACGCACACTTGAAGAACTGCGAGGAGTGTCGCAGAAAGAGTATAAGCTCAGCAGCTGGCCAAGGCTCGGCTGGCGACGCTGCCCTCAACTCGACCGTGTCGTCGTCACGTCCTGCTGTCAGGTTCCAAGTAAACAAGGACAAAGAGCTGTCACCTTTGGCCAAGCAGCAACTCAGCATGTCTACCAAGTCATTCGCCACAACGGAGGTCGAGGATGTTCCTACCTGGAGAGCCTCTTTGGCTATTGGCGGTATGACCTGCGCCGCATGTTCCAACACCATCACCAACGACCTCGGCAAGCGAGACTGGTTCTCGAACATCACCGTCAACCTGTTGACCCACAGTGCGACCGTCGATATCCTTGACAAGTCCAAGGCAGACCAGATCGTTGAGGCAATCGAGGATCTGGGATATGACGCCACCATCGACTCGGTCGTCGCTATCCAGGAGCGCGAGGATGCCACACCGCAGGAGCGCACCGTCGAGATCCTTATCGAGGGCATGTACTGCGAGCATTGCCCTGACCGAGTGACGCAGAGTCTTGCGCCCTTCGCCCATCAATACTCGGCCACGATCGAGAAGGAGCCCACACGGCAGTACCCAATCCTCAGGGTTACCTATGTGCCCCGGGCGCCCGAGTTCACCGTCCGCACCATCCTGGCTGCCATCGAAGCCAGCGACCCGGCCTTTGGCGCATCTATCCACCACCCACCCACGCTCGAGGAGCGCTCCAAGGAGATCCAACGCCGGCACCAACGACAGATACTGTTCAGAGTCATTTTCACAGGCATAGTGTGCGTGCCGACCTTTGTGCTCGGGATCGTCTACATGTCCCTCATCCCCGACGCGAGCCGCGACAAGCACCACCTCATGATGCCATGGACATCTGGCATCAGTCGTCTCCAGATGTCCCTCTTCATAATGGCGACGCCAGTCTACTTCTTCGCCGCCGACGTCTTCCACGTGCGCGCCTTGAAGGAGATCGGGGCTCTCTGGCGGCGGGGCTCGCACACTCCTGTACTACAGCGCTTCTACCGCTTCGGCAGCATGAACACACTCATGTCGCTGGGCACCACCATAGCCTACGTCAGTTCGACGAGCCAGCTCATCGCCGCCGCTGTGTACCGGCCTAAAACCATCAACGACTCCAACTTTTACTTTGACGCTGTCGTCTTCCTGACCTTTTTCCTGCTGCTCGGTCGTCTCATCGAGTCCTACAGCAAGTCCAAGACGGGGAGCGCGGTTGAGGCGCTCGGTAAGCTGCGCCCTAGCACTGCCATCCTCGTCTCGGCGCAGTCACAAATCGCCCCCGCAACCACTGACGCGAGTGGCCAGGACGACGAGAAGCGCAACGTCACTACAGTCACCACCACTGTGGACGCAGTCGTCAAGACGGATCTCCTGGATCTGGGCGATATCGTCAGGATCCCTCATGGCAGCTCGCCACCCGCCGACGGCGTCGTGGTACAGGGCTCATCCAGTTTTGATGAGTCCAGCTTGACGGGCGAGTCGCGGCCAATCCGCAAGTCTGCTGGCGATGCAGTCTATGCCGGCACCGTCAACAAGGATGGGCCCATCTTGGCCCGTGTGACTGGTGCTTCGGGCCACTCTATGCTGGACCAGATCGTCCGCGTCGTACGCGAGGGCCAGGCCCGGCGTGCCCCGCTCGAACAGTTCGCAGACATGCTCACCACCTACTTTGTGCCCTGCGTCACCCTCATCGCCATCATCACCTGGATTGTTTGGTTGGCTCTGGGCCTGACTGGATCCATCGGAGGGCACTTCCTCGATGTCACGTCGGGCGGGTGGGTCGCCTTTTCTTTGCAGTTTGCGATATCCGTCTTTGTTGTCGCCTGCCCCTGTGGCATCGCCCTTGCTGCGCCCACGGCCATATTTGTCGGCGGCGGTCTGGCCGCGCGCCACGGCATCCTGGCCAAGGGCGGCGGCCTTGCGTTTGAGACAGCCAGCAGGATAAGCTGCGTCGTCTTTGACAAGACGGGGACGTTGACCATGGGCGGTGAACCAAAGATCACCGACTCAAAGTTCTTTGTCGCCGAGGACAATGACGGAAGCAAGAAGAACGCCCTACTAGCGGCGCTGAAGGCCATTGAGGAAAACAGCAGCCACACGGTCGCCAAGGCCCTTGTCTCCTTTTGCGCGGAACAGGCTCCTCCTACCGGCGGAAGCATCGAGGACGTCCAAGAGATTCCCGGAAAAGGCATGAAGGGCACTTACGAGCCAGACGACGGCTCGCCCGCGTTTGAGATCATTGTGGGCAACATGGCTCTTATGGATCAGTTCTCGGCTCCGGCGCCGGCGGGCCTGAACGAGACAATAACGGAGTGGACTGAGGGAGCCAAGTCGGTCGCGCTCGTTGCCACCCGCACAACGGTGGAGACTCCCGGGGACGCCGAGAAGGAGGATGATAGCACTTCATTCTCCATTGGCGCTGCCTTCGCCATGTCGGACCCGGTCCGGCCCGAGGCGCGCGCAGTTGTGGCCGCCCTGCGACAGCGTGGTCTGCAGGTCTACATGCTCTCGGGTGACAACACGGCGACGGCGCGCGCAGTGGGAGCACGTCTGGGCATCGAGGGCGACAAGGTCCTGGCCGAGGTGCTCCCCGCGCAAAAGGCGGAGCAGATCAAGCGTCTGCAAATGACCGCCGCCGCCGATTCGCACACGCCTCCGTCCACAAAAGGCCAGCGCGCCATAGTAGCCATGGTGGGCGACGGCGTCAACGACGCGCCGGCACTAGCGCAGGCCGACGTCGGCGTCGCCGTTGGGTCCGGGTCGGACGTGGCCATCTCGAGCGCCGGGTTCGTGCTGGTGCAGAGCGACCTCTGCAAAGTGGTGACGCTGCTCGAGCTCTCGGCAGCCGTCTTCAGGCGCATCAAGCTCAATTTTGGCTGGGCACTCGTCTACAACGTGCTCGCCGTCCCCGTCGCCGCAGGCGTCCTGTACCCGATCAACACCTCCAGCGGGCAGCACATCCGGCTGGACCCCGTCTGGGCCAGCCTGGCCATGGCGCTGAGCAGCATCAGCGTCGTGCTCAGCTCCCTCGCCCTCGGCACCAGGTGGTGGGGCGTCGGCTTCCGTGCCAGCAGGGTCGAGGTGACCGAGAATCCAAAGGACGCTGCGGTCGCGCCGCTCGAGGGTGTGGTGGTTTCGGCCTAGGCCAGGGAGGATGGTGTCTAGTCTCGTGGTTTTGGGTGGAAATACCTATGAACTTGGTTTCGTTTTCCTTTTTTGTTGCACTTTTTCTCTCCTCAAGCTCGTGACTGGTGTGCTCGGATGATCTCGCACCCTGCTGGTGTTTTGCTCGGGTGGTATCAGGGTCGTTTGCAGAAAAGGGGGGTTTCTCAGCTTTGGACGACTGCATATTCCTGCTAATTGCACGGGTCGCACAGGACCGCATGATTCTTTTTGTAAATTTCTTAATCATTAAGCCTTTATGACCTTCTTGCCTCTTCTTCAAAGAAACCGAATTCGTTAGTATTGACTTGAAAGAGCAAGGAGCTCCAGGAATGGGTCTGCGGTAGACCTGATGAGGGATAAAGTGGATCGGAACTTTCAGCAAATCACAGATCTCCCCTTGGTGTAGTTGGTTTATCACGTTCGACTGTAATTGTTCAAATTGTTTATCGAAAGGTCCCTAGTTCGATTCTGGGAGGGGAGACGTCTCTTTTTGCACTTTTTTCCTTTTGCACCGGTGAGCCATTTGACGCTGAATTAGAGGCACACCTTCCTTCCTCCTGTTCTCCCGTCGATTTGCTGATTGGTCGGGCCGGACCGTTTGGACTGTGCTTGGGCACACATGACAGCGAAGACAGCGACGGGGGCGGCTCCATTTTGACAACTCAACACTAGCGCTCGCCCCGCAAGCAGCCCCTCCGTTCCTGACAGCCGTCACGCTGGACTCACGAACCCCGGATTTCGAGAGCTGGCACCAGTGAGGCCGAGGAGGACCTGACCAGGTGGGCTTTTGGGTACCAGAAAGAAGGAAGACAAATGCCCGACCGGGCCCTCGTGGCAGAAACCGTGGGACTCGTGCCACGTCAATCCTCCATTGGCGAGCATTCAAATACCCGCGCAGCCCTACACGAGTTCATCTCGTCATCGACTTTCCGTTTTCGCTTCGTCGCAAAAACCACACCTTCTCGCTGCTGCAGTCCCAATCGCGCATTCTTCCACCCCACCACCGACCCGACCAAGCACACGCGCACTCGTTGCAGTTGATCGCTGCACGTCTTTCCAAACAGCACCATGGTCACCATCGCCTACTTCAACGCACTGCGGAATTCCGTAATCTACAAGAGTATATACACATCCAAACAACTCGCGCCATTGCCATGATCGCACACTGATCCCGTGACACGCCCAAAGTGTCAGACGACATGATCACCGATGACGTCGTCCCCGTGGCGCTCCCGGCCCCAACACCAGCCGTCGCAACTGCAGGGCTGCCATCCCAGACAGTCACCACCACCATTGCCGCGCCCAGCAAGCCACAGAGGAAGCGGCAGGAGCGCAAGAGGAAGCAGCTCGCCACGCAGAGGCGGGTCGACGCCCGGCGGCTGGGGGTGCAGCAGCCGCAGCCGGGGCTGGAGCAGCAAAAGCCCGAGTCCACAAAGAACACCCAGCGGGCCATCAACAAGAAGCAGCGGCACGCGAAGCTCGACCTCGAGAAGCGCCAGAAGCGGCAGGCGAAGCGCACGGCCCGGCGGCTGAAGCGCGAGTTCCACCGCGACCTGGACCTGGTCACGGCCGGCATGGCGGGCCTGGGCGGGCTGGCGGCCGAGGAGGCCAGGACGGACAGGGCGCAGGGCGCGGTGGGGATGGAGCTGGACTGATGGGCCAGAGGTATGCGCCGTTCCGGTCCGGTCTGCTTCACGTGCTTGCGCGGGTATTTGGCTGATGCTGACTGACATCCCCAGGCTCTGATTCGGCAACACCTTCCCACATATCGCTCCCATGGAGCCACCAGGGCCACTACGCCCATTGACGCGGCCACACAGGGCTAGTCGCCAAGGGCAGTCTCGGCCACCATGAATCTGAACAGCAAAACTCCACGTGGTAAGCAACAGCTTTTTCCACAAGTTGAAACATTCCTCGAGCCAAACCCTCTGGCTTTGAGAAGTTGACAGTGCTAATTACACAATCATACAGTAAAAAAAATGTAGTTTGCAACGTTATTTCGCCGCCGGCTCGGCTGGCGCGCCTCGTCTCGGGTTCCTCGTTCGTGGGGCCAGTAAGGCTTTGTTCAACACCCCCAGACGCCAAGTAACGCCCGAAGAATTACCGTTTGGTATTCCCACCCATCCAGCTCTCCGGCTCTGCCAATCACAATCACAAATGGGTCAAGCTGCTGCAGGTGGCTGCATATCTGCAAGACACACTCCAAGGACGGGTGACCTCTCTATGACAAGGAGAGCGGAGGTACCAAGGGGGTCTTGAGCGCTCCCCCTCGCACACTCGGGCCAATGTTCCCATCTTTTTCTGTCTCGCTTTTCTTGCTCTTTGGGCGGCACCACAATAGCATAATATATACCTAATTCCATCGATACCTTTTTTCTTTTATCAAATCAGCCCTGCAATCTGGTGAAAAATGTTTGCTCAGGCTTTCCCTGTCATAATCCTGCTTGCACAATGTCTGATTCCCTTCCAAACACACTGTATACAATCGGATGGACTGCTCCCTTACAACCGAGCTGGCCGCCGCCTCGCGATTTCTTGATGAAAAACACAGCAAACCGACATCCCTCCATCCTAGCGATACCATCAGTTATACGCTGGGCAGTATCGGGCCGCATAATGTTGTGATGGCCTGCTTGTCAATGGGAAGCAAAGGAATAACATCTGCGGCCATTATGGCCACACACATGATCAACAGCTTCCCCAACATTCGCCTCGGGCTCATGGTTGGCATCAGAGGCGGTGCACCTAGATTCCCGAATCACGATATCCGCCTTGGCGATGTTGTTGTCAGCAGTCCGGGCAATGGCAAGGCGGTGTCCTCCAGTACGATTTCGGCAAAACAGTCCAGAGCAAGAAGTTCCAACTTAGAGGGTCACTGAACCAGCCGCCAACGACACTTTTGGCTGCTGTTAGTGACATGCAAGTACACCATGAAACAGAGGGTCATCAGTTTCGGGCCTGGGTAGATCAGATACTGAAGGAAAACCCGCGCCTGCGCAAAAAGTACTCTCGTCCGCCCAAGGAGAGCGACAGGCTGTACCGCTCGGATCATGTGCACCCAGACCCAGAGAAGCCACCCTCCGAAGCGCTAGAGCAGCCGTGTTATGATGCACCAACGAAGCGTTGCAAAGAGGTTTGCGGTAACGACCCCAGCAACCTGGTGCTGAGGGGTGAGCCGGGAGACGACGAGGACGACCCTGCAACACATCACGGCTTAACCGCGAGCGCGAATCAGGTGATGAAAGACGCTTGCGTTCGGGACGATTTGGCCAGGAAAAAGGGTATCATCCTCTGCTTTAAAATGGAGGCGGCCGGCCTGATGAATACTTTCCCCTGCCTGGTGATTCGAGGTATTTGCAATTATTCGGATTCGCACAAGAACAAGGAGTGGAAAGGCTATACGGCCATAATGGCGGCAGCCTATGCCAAGGACCTTTTAGGGCACGTCATCCCCAGCCATATTGCTGCAGAAAAGAGCATCAAGAAAGTGATGTCGCCGCTAGGTGGGTAAAGTCGTTCCATGGGAAATCCTCCGCCGGTTTAGCGGCATTTCCCTTTTCGGTCACTTCTCTTTTCGGTATAGCCCTTCGCTGTTAAAGTGCTGCACTGGAGAAGCTGCGTAAGGAAAGGGGAATTAAGGGCCTGTTCCAGCACGATTTTATCGAGATTAACGGCAGTACCGCGACATTTGCCGTAGCTGGCGCCTCCGAAACAATATCGCGGCGTCTCGACCTGCTGCACGTTATGCATAAAATGGGCCCCTATGCTTTTATTAAAAATAGTTCGGTAGGTAAAGAGGCCGGCTATATCGACGTCGATAAAGCAACCACGCGCTATAAAGAAATACGTCAATGTTTTAATTATTTATTAGCGACGCTTTCAGTTTGACTACATCCAAAACGGCCGCCGCCATTACGGCCCAATCGCCCGTTATGTTGAAGAATATGCTGCTGGCCATGGGTGGCAAGGAGCCACTAGCTGGATGCGACGGATACATTTCGTGTCCGCTCCTAACCGAGTACGGCAAAGTGATGCTGGCCGAGTTTAAGTACGCTAGAAAGCCTAAGGAGACCTTTGGCGCCCTCGCCGACCAGGCAGTTCCCCGCCGGGCCTTCTACCATATAAAGAAGGATTTCTTGCCTTAGGTCTACTACAAGGCGATGGTGAAGGGGACCTGGGGAGCACCAAAAAGTTGGATGGGGACCATTTAAGCCAGGCCCCACCACCCGGTCGTGCGGAAGACCTTCCAGACTTGACCATTACAAGATAATGGGTTTCACTGCTGCCTAAACACAATCACGTCAGACTCAGGCCATTGTTAGCCGAACCGTCCCTTTTTATCTTGTTCAGCTGGGCCTGGTCGCCTTGTTCAGCTGGGCTTGGTCGCCTTGTGCATGCTGGTGATGCTTGAGATGTTGCATCCAAATCCTTTGAGTGGATTCTGTGACCATACTGCAGAGGCTTTCCCCGCGAATCGTGTCTTAGCGCTTATGTGTGGATCGACGCCCGTCAGTGGGTTTGTTTCGGCCGCATGTGCCACTTCGCGCCGACCCGCCCTCATGCTGATTGCCGCTTACCAGGTGCATGCGTTGTTTCTTTGGCCGATGGGGTTGCGGGAAATATGTAAACTATCGCCAGACGCCAGGGTATAAAAATGCTAAACTGCCCATGACGGTACGCAGAATCAGAGCGCAATTTTGACCAGCACAGAGTCCAACATTCACCCAGACAAGGAAACATCAAAGACAGAATGGGCTCTCTCGTCTCCATCATTTCCGTGGCCCTCTGCCTCATCCTGGCTGTCCATGCAGATAGAGGCATGACCACGAGGTACTGGGACTGCTGCAAGCCATCCTGTGCCTGGCCCGGCAAAGCTCGAGTCTCTTCGCCAGTGGCAACCTGCAACAAGAACGACCTGTGGCCTGCCAACCCCGACCCGAACGAGTCGTCCGCCTGTGGCGGCGGGACTGCGTACACCTGCAGCAACAATGGTCCCTGGGCCGTGAACGACAACCTGGCCTACGGATTCGCCGCTGCCAAGCTAGCGGGCAAGTCCGAGACCAACTGGTGCTGTGCTTGCTACGAGTAAGTGCAATGCTATGGTTCGATGCAAGGCCTTCTGGTCCTGGTGTCTGACTGAACCGTGCCATTCCAGACTCACCTTCACTTCCACCGAGATCGCGGGCAAAAAGATGATCGTCCAAGTCACCAATACGGGTGGAGACCTGGGGGAGAACCATTTTGATCTCGCCATGCCCGGCGGCGGTGTTGGCTGGTACCAAGATGGTTGCGCGTCGCAGTTCCCAGGGACCTGGCTGGGCAACCAGTATGGAGGCTATAACAGCCGCAACGATTGCTACAACCTTCCAGCGGGCATGTTCCGCGACGGCTGCTTTTTCCGCTTCGACTGGTTCCGTAACGCGCAGAACCCGAATGTCGAGTTTCATGAGGTGTCGTGCCCGCAGGCCATGATTGACAGGACGAAGTGCGGGCGTTGGTGATAGGAGTTGTGTTACAGCCAACAGCCAGGGAAGAGGCAGGGAGGGTGGCAGGAAGCCGGGGGATCAAAGGACGCACTCCACTACCCCGTATCCTGACACGTGACATAGCTGACCTAAACCACGGTAATCTGTGATCTATTAACGAGATCACAGATCAAGGACCTAATGTACGTACCTCAAGGCCACTGGGCCTAGGTATGAGCAAGGAGAATTTGCCTTGTGTCCTAGATAGTCTTGACGGATGCACCGGCATCAGTCAATTTAAATTAGCTTCAAGGCAACCCCTTGAGCAAGCATCCAAACCTGCACTCAAGATCTTGTAAATCCCCTTAGCACCCAAATCACGTGTTACTGCTTGAGCTCCCACAGGTGCCCTCCCTTGGGAGCGGAAGGCCTGTTTGTAACAATTAGGTACGGTCTATTTGTATACCAAAAAGGGAAACTGTTCGTCCACCAAGGTGTGGATAGTCTGTTAACAGATATCTGGTAAAGACGTCGAAAGAACGTACAGCATTGTCAATATATATTGCTGCAATATTCTTATTATTCCATAATATCTCTCTTTTTGCCATTACCATCGTGCGAAAGATGGCAGACTATATACATATATTGGCGGTTCCGGACTACCTTCGTACGAGGGTAATCCTAATCCCTGTATTAACGGTACGTCCGGAAATCGTACGACGTTAAAACGTATGATTTCTATACCGGAATATATGCGTATTTCGGACGTATTCGAGGTACCGGGGATTCCCGTCTTTTGCAGACGGCACCGCCGGTAATTGAGGCTCTGCGGCGTAGGGACCGTTATGGGGCCCCGCATCTTCCTTAGCCACTGTTACGGGACCGACACGAGGCCTAACGCACGCGTGTTGGAGAACGAATGGTATTTGCAAAGGTANCCTAACGCACGCGTGTTGGAGAACGAATGGTATTTGCAAAGGTAAGGAACTATCTCCAGGAGACCGATCTGGTCGAGGACTGCACGCTATAAATACACAATCTGTGGCCACAGCCACAAGCCCAAAGGTGGTGGCCTTAGGCCACCAACCTATTACAGCTGTTGAAAGGTATTTTGGAGTGCAGGGTAACTTAGGCCCCAAAGCCACTGTAATTACAGTGGTTCAGGGCTTATATTGTGTACTGTCGCTTTTCTATTTACAGTGATCTTAGTGAGGGTGCATTGCCTTCCCTCACCCACCTTCCGACATGCATCCCGTGCATATTCCGCCCTAAGGGCCTCCGGTGCCCCAAGCGACTTTCCGAAAAATTATTTTATATGGGGATTTTTAAAAATCGACTTACGACCACCAAAGCCATTTCCGCGTTAGGCCTCCAAATCTAACTTAAGCGTGGCACCCATTTAAGTTATAGGGTAGGTATATAGCGGCCTTATAAAGCTATAGGGTAGCCTTTAGTGCGTGCACTTTATGCATTTTTGTTACGGGCTAAGCCGCGAGCCGACTGCTGGAGGGTGCCGAAATGGAGTTATTTAGGTGCTTGCCAGGAAAGGCTCGCCAGTGTATCTAGCTAAGGGAAATGGTAGGCTTATATACACTAGTTGGAACGGTAGGCCGCGGCTGGGTCTTATCGGTCTTTATCTGCAGTTCAGCTACAAAGGGCGCAGCCCTTTGCCATAAGGTCCGTACTTCCAGTTCGGAATTATAATATAGCCGCCTTTTCCGGGGCCGTTTCCGGGCCGGGCTATACCGCTTCCGGCCTTTCGTTTTTATTTTCCTTTAGTCCGATACGGTAATCGTATTTACCGTCGGGGGGTACCGTACTAAGGTTTTTCCGTATCCGGTACGCTGTTTTATCGGTATGCGGCATTATTGGCTCGTCGGGGCGTTATAAACGCGCCGGGCATATGCGTACTTTCCTTTTATTACGGATGCATTTTAATGCCTTTTTTTTCGGGGCCGCCGTATTTTTTAGGCTTTTTTTGTACGTTTGCCCGCTTTATATATCGGGCCCGAACTTTTTCCTTATAGGCAAAATTTTTCTTTCCTTTCCTGCCTTGTTTTTTTCCTTTCCCGATATTACGCTTTTTCGTTTTTTCCGTTCCTTTTCCGTTACGCTAACGTTAATTTTTCCCATTTCGCGCGCTTTTCGCTTTAATGTTTGCTTTTGCCGTTAATAGTAATGGTAACGAACGTTACCCTAATAGTGGTAATAATTTCGAATATGTATATTAATCGGCTCCGTTTTACTTCCTGTTTGTATTTGCTGATTTTCCTTTTTTTTTAGCGCAAAAAAGCCGTTACCCGTTATGCTATTAGCGATTTTACTATCGAAAGCGATAATAACGACGATAAATCGGTTCCGGTTTAATAATAATAATTCGAATGCGAATTATATATAAATAAATTTAAAATTAATGGTAGGCTATCGTACAGCATTATATTTACCGAAAATTATGGTTTTTGCTATAAAAGCAAAACTAAATGCGTCCGTTTGGACGTTAAATTTACGCGCGCGCCCGCTTTCCGCCGCGCTTAGCGGGAAATGCGTAAAATTATCCTATACGGTAAATACGTCATTATTAAAACGGTTGTTACCGATAAGTTTGCCGGTATTAAAGCGCGTCGTGCGGTTTTTTCCGCCGAGTTTTATTAGGCGTATATTAAATAGCGTTGCGTTTTTGCTTTTGCCCGTATTGCGCTTTTTTTTATTACCGCTATGTCCGCCTTTAACGTTCCGACCGTTTCCGCCGCTTTTAGTGCCCTTACGTTAGCTGGGAATTTAACGCCTTCCCGTTATAATAGCGGTAATAACTTTGCTATATAGGTAATAATTGTATTATAATAGTAGGGTAATGCTATTTAGGTATTCCTTCCTTATTTCCCTTTTTTATCGTTCTTACCGTTTACCTTTTTTATAGGAACTTGCGCGTTAGTAATATAAGGCTTTCCTAGCTGCGTAGCGGGCGTAAAGCGTTTAAATGGCTACCGTTTTATCGGGCATTATTTAGGCTTTCGCTAGGTTTACGCCGGGTATTACTGCTTTTATTCCTTTTACTACCCCCGTTTTTACTATTTTTATCGCTTTTACGCTTCGTTTTCCCTTTAATTTCAGGCGTAATCGTACTGGTTCCCGCAAATATAGCCGTTTATTGTCGCTTTTACGTCGGGCTATTATTATGCGTAATCGTTATATGCGCGAATTTCGGGTTTCCCGGGTGGGGGACGGCGATAATAAAGAGGTATATTATAATTTTAGCTTTTAGTAGGTTATAAAGCTCGTTTTGTTTTTTGGTTTTATTTCGGTAGTTTAGCGGCGGCGCGTTAGCGTTTATTTAATTACGGGTTGTTTTTTTTTTACGACCGCGCTTTTCCGGGCCGTTATTTACGCGTACGTCCCCCTATTTAGCTTCGAAGCGGTCGAACGCTTTTATATTTTAAAGCAGTTTTAAAGGCTGTTATTCGGCGGTATTATAGCCTATATATTTAACTAGCGCTTTCCTATAACTTCTGCGTCCTGGCGCATTCCGTACCGCAAGTATCTTTTTAACCTCCCATTTTTCGTATGGTTTTTCGTCGGGGCCGTTTATTATTAGTATCGGAAATGGCCTAGTATCGCTTGTAAATTGGGAAAGGAGCGCGTTTTTTGCCGTTCGTTTTATTAGTTCGACGTGGAAGGTAGGATATAACCCTTTAGGTATATTTAGCGTAACTGTTAAAGGGGAGGGGACCGCTATTATTATAAATTTGTTATATACCTAGTCCAGTTTTTTGCAGGGCTTGTTTGTTTTAATATTGCGTAAGGAAAGCCAAACCTTATCGCCTATCTGGTACTTTTCCGCCGGTCGCTTTTGTTTGTTTGTATTGCGCTTTTATTTTTATTATGCGTATACCGCTGCGGCCGTAGCTATCCCTATGCCCTTTTGCAATTTCGCTACGAATGCGGCGGCCCGCTTTTTGCTGTTTGTTAGTATTAATATATTATTATTATAATATATTTTACCCGCTTAACCCTTTTAGGTAACAACGGACTACCCCAACTAGTGGACTACCCTAGCGGAGTCTGGATAAGTTGTGGGGAAATCCGGTTATCCGAACTGGGTTAAACCCTGTTAATAAGGGAATATCTATCTATATAAACTACCGGATTTCCTCATTTAAGGGATCCAGTAAAAGAGCATCCAATGCAGTGCTTTACCGCATAATGCAAAGATCTCTTTAATATATTATTTTCCCCTATCAGCATTAATCCTAACAGGTTTCCTAAGGTTTACGAACTTTTACCGAAATTTTATCGACAGATATTCCGAACTGGCAGCCCTGTTAGTACGGCTAATAAAAAAAGGAACCCCATTCGAATGGACAAATAAAGTTAACGCGGCATTCGAAATATTGAAATTTGTATTTACCCAAACCCCAATATTAGCTAAATAATACCCGGAACGCCGTTCGAAAATAAAAGCAAACTATTCCGGTAAAGCATTAAGAGGTTACCTTTCCCAGGAAAAAAGCAATAATATTTAAAAGCCGGTTACCTTTCATTCCGCTAAACTAAAGCCCGAATAAAGGAATTATACTATTTACGATAAAAAACTCCTAACGGTAATGTTATATTTAAAAGCGTAAAAAGCCGAATTCCGTAATATACGGGAACCGTTTACTATTTATACCGACCATAAGGCGCTAAAATATTTTTCGAAACCCAGGGAAATAACGGAACGCTAAATGCGCTAAGCCGAAATATTATCCAAATTTAGCTATACCTTCCGGTTCCGCTTAGGACGGCTAGCTACCCTACCGGACGCGCTTTCCCGTAAAAAACAAAACGATACGAACGAAAAGCGCATTACAATAATCTTCCAGCTTACAAAACCAGTTACCTACGTAACCCCGGTTTAAATCCGAACCGATCCCGTACCGGAACTAACATACCTACCCAAAAAAGCTATACTGTTCGCTAGCCCCCAATTAGCCGAACTTTAGGATAAGGCGTTAAAGAACGACCAAACCTACGCGGTAAAAAAGGACGCGGTCCTAAGCGATACGAAACGGTTCCTACCCGAAACGATAATACGGGCGCAAATTACCGACTGTTCGATTAGCGCGCAAGGGAAATTCCAATATAAAAGGCGCTTATAGCTCCTTATATAGGAGCCCCTAATTACCGTAATCTTCCATAAAACCCATATATCGCCGTTTATAGGATATACGGGTTAGAAAAATACGTACCGTATCCTATAAAAAGATTACCATTAGGACGGAATAACAGAAAATATAAAGCGGTATATACGCAATTGCGACATTTGCAAAAAGTCGCGCCTTTTAAAACAGCTAAAGCAGGGCCTTTTCCAACTATTACCAATAGCAGAGCGGTTTTAATCGCAAATTTTAGTGGATTTTATAATAAACCTCCTAAAACCCGACGAAAATTCCCCGAAATACCTAATAGTACTAATAGATAGGCTATCGAAATACGTCTAATTGGAAGCCATAACGATAATAAAAACCGAAAAATACGCATTCCGGTTCCGCAATACGTAATAGCGGTTCCGGGGGTTCCCGAATTCCATTATTTCCGATAAAGGATCGGATTAAATTAACGATTTCTAAACGGAATTTTACCGCCTTATAAAAACCGAATAGCTCCTTTTTACCTCCTACCACCCTTAAACGGACGGCGGAATAAAACGCATAAACCAAAAAGTGCAGCATTACTTCCGCTATTTTATTACTTTCGCCTAAAACGATTAACTAGCATATTTAATAGCCTGCCAGCTAGCGCTTAACAATAGGGATTTTTTAATTACGGGTTTTAGCCCTAACTGCCTTACCTTAAAGTACAATATTAAAACGGTCCTAAATAAAGAAATATATACCACCCACTTACTAACTGTTAGGATTAATGCTGATAGGGGAAAATAATATATTAAAGAGATCTTTGCATTATGCGGTAAAGCACTGCATTGGATGCTCTT
>PYSQ01000590.1:431-16611 GCA_003049435.1 Nakataea oryzae | reverse complement strand
CGCCCATCCCGCTCCCTCGCCGCCCTGCCCGCGGGCTTGTCTCTGTGCACACACCTGATCGCCGGGTGTTCTGAATCGCGACGCCGCCATCGCTCTCAACCAACCGCGGTCGCCGCACCAGCAGACAACACCGCCAAGCATGGCTCCTGCGATCACGGGGAGGGGGCTCTCGATCCCCTCCGGGCCCAAGAGCGACGATATCGACGTCACGTAAGCTGTTGCCGAACCAACCTGCTCCCGACATTTTATACCATTTACTGGCCTACAAAAAGGCCGCCCTGGCTGCAACTGCCGGACCGCTGCTGCGCCGTATAGCCGAAAAGATCTGTGACTGACGCGCCATGCGTATACCCCAGTTGGAACTACCTGCAGAATGGCATCACGCGCATCATGAATAATCTGCAGGATGGCATGACCATGGAAACTGTAAGTCCACAGGCGGCGAGGCGAGGCTGCATCCCCCCGCTGTATCCGAGAGGGCGAGTTTGCTGACGCTCTCTGTCCACGACTCCAGTACATGGGCATCTATACGTAAGTCCGGCCTGCAACTTGCTGCACCATCATCACCGGTTCGTCGCTGACCATGTTCTAGTGCTGTCCACAACTTTTGCACGTCACAGAAGGTCGTCGGTTTCCCGCAACAAGCGCAGCCCGCCGGTGCCCACAGAGGAGGTTCGTTCCCCACCACCTTGAGCCCCGTCCGTCCGCTTTCGCAACACTGGCTCGGATTGGCAGAGCTGACTCTGTTACAGCGCATCTTCTTGGGGAGGATCTCTATAAGAAGTTGATCAAGTACCTTACGGAGCACCTGGAGAAGCTCCTGGACCAATCAAAAGCGCACACGGGCGAGGCCCTTCTCAGCTTCTACATCAGAGAGTGGGACAGGTATACTACCGCCGCCAAGTACGTCCACCACCTCTTCAGGTACCTGAACCGGCATTGGGTCAAGCGCGAGATCGACGAGGGCAAGAAGCACATCTTCGACGTCTATACCCTCCACCTGGTTCAATGGAAGAACGTCTTGTTCGAGAAGGTGCACGAGAAGGTCATGGAGGCCGTCCTGAACCTTGTCGAGAAGCAGCGCAACGGCGAGACCATCGAGTACGGCCAGATCAAGCAAATTCTCGATTCGATGGTGTCTCTGGGCCTCGATGAGAACGACGCTTCCAAGACGACGCTCGACTGCTACCGCTTCCATTTCGAGAAGCCCTTCATCGCCGCGACCGAGACGTACTACCGGAACGAGAGCCGGGCTTTTGTGGCTGAGAACAGCGTGGTTGAATACATGAAGAAGGCAGAGATTCGCCTGGAGGAGGAAGAGGAACGGGTCCGGATGTACCTGCACCCAGACATTGCTGTCGCACTGAAGAGGTGCTGCAACCAGGCTTTGATTGCGGACCACTCGGGCATTCTGAGGGACGAGTTCCAGGTTCTGCTGGACAACGATCGTGAGGACGACATGGCCCGGATGTACAACCTCCTGGCTCGCATCTCGGACGGCCTTGATCCGCTGAGGGCCAAGTTTGAGGCGCATGTGCGGAAAGCCGGGCTTGCCGCCGTGGCCAAGGTGTCGTCGGACGCAGAGAAGCTTGAGCCAAAGGTTTACGTCGACGCCCTGCTGGAGGTGCACACCCAGTACCAGGGCCTCGTCAAGCGGGCCTTCAACGACGAGCCAGAATTTACCAGATCACTGGACAACGCCTGCCGCGAGTTTGTAAACCGGAACGATGTCTGCAAGTCTGGGTCGAACAAGTCTCCCGAGCTCCTGGCCAAATACACAGACGTGCTCCTCCGCAAGAGCGGCAGTGCCGTTGAGGAGGCCGAGCTGGAGGCGACGCTGACCCAGATCATGACGGTGTTCAAGTACATTGAGGACAAGGACGTTTTCCAGAAGTTCTACTCCCGCATGCTGGCGCGTCGTCTCGTGCACAGCAACTCGTCGTCGGAAGATGCCGAGACCAGCATGATCAGCAAGCTCAAGGAGGCCTGCGGCTTCGAGTACACCAACAAGCTGCAGCGCATGTTCCAGGACATGCAGACGTCGAAGGATCTGAACCACGGATTCCGAGACCATGCACAGAAGTCGGACACCAAGCTGCTGGACTCACAGTACTCCATTCTGGGCACGGGCTTCTGGCCATTGCAACCACCAAACACAGGCTTCAACCCCCCGGCTGTGATACACCAGGACTGCGATCGGTTCACTCTCTTCTACAAGAACAAGCACGAGGGCAGGAAGCTCACGTGGCTGTGGCAGCTCTGCAAGGGTGAGCTCAAGGCCGGGTACTGCAAGGCTAGCAAGACGCCGTACACATTCCAGGTCTCCATGTACCAGATGGCCATCCTCCTGATGTTCAACGAAGAGGACACGCACACGTACGACGAGATCGCATCGGCGACGCAGCTAAACAGTGAAGCCATGGACCCGTCCATCGGTGTGCTCGTCAAGGCCAAGGTTCTGCTTGCGGACAATGAGAAGCCGAGCCCCGGCACGACGTACAGGCTGAACTACGACTTCAAGAGCAAGAAGATCCGTATCAACCTCAACGTCGGAATGAAGACGGAGCAGAAGCAAGAGGAGGTAGACACCAACAAGCACATCGAAGAGGACCGGAAGCTTGTTCTTCAGGTAAGCTGCCAACAAAAAAACACACCGGTGCGGGATGATGACGTCGTGGCACGTCTTGTTCTGAGAGGGGGTGTGAAGATGCTAACATGCGTGATGCTCGTAAAGTCTGCCATTGTCCGTATCATGAAGGCACGGAAGCGCATGAAGCACAACCAGCTTGTCAGCGAGACTATTGCGCAGATCAAGGGCAGGTTTGTGCCTCAGATCCCGGCTATCAAGAAGTGCATCGAGATCCTCCTCGACAAGGAATATCTGGAGCGCCTCGAGGATGACGAGCTAGGCTATCTTGCCTAAATAAGGGAGCCGGTATCGGGTCAATAATACGCACGCCAAGCCTAAAGCCGGTTGATATGCTGGTGGATGGTATGAGAAAGCCATCTATGTGGTAATGCCCAAAAAATTATACCTGCAACAGGCAAAGCGGCACACTTGTCTGTGCGGCTTCGTCGACAGCTTGCGGCACCAGAAGGGCCCGTCAGAGAAAGTGAGGATCTCGGGGTGGTTGGGACCAACGGCAAGCGTGCCCTGGCGCCAACAATACGTAAAAGTGCTACATCGGCACTCGATCGTGGTCAGAGATTACATAGCCCTTTTGACGCGTTGGCGTCCTCTCTTTCTCATATTGGCGAGTCTGGGACGGTGCGGCGACGGTGTTGCTGGCCCCTGAGTGGGGACACTGCGGAGATTTGGAACCACCTTCAGGCGAGGAGAGCCTGAGGTTCCAAGACATCGATTTTTCTCTCTCTCTCTTTTTTTTTTTTATTATTTTTTTTATTATTACTTTTGTTACTGTTTGTTTACGGGCCTCGAAACATGTCTTTAGTGGACTTTCAATGTGTATTGGGGCCGCAGAGAGGTTCCGGCCTGGGAGGCCTGCCGATAGACGGAATAGGGACAGGGAATGCAGGAGTGAGTGCAGCGATTGTTCTCGGTGAACAGCCAGGCGGGCAGTATACATTAAAGGGCTTTCGGTTCCAGCATATCGCTTTTGGGGGGTGTCTCTGGTTGGCTTCTCCCGGAAAAAAAAAGAAAAAAACAACAACAACAACAAATCCCAGCATTGGTTTTTCTGCTACTGGAAACGAGTGACAAGAAGGCTGTCAAACCTGCCAAGGCAAGCATGGTTGAGAGACACATTGACACATTTGAGGCAGCGAAAGAAGAAAGAGAAAAAAAAAACAGTTCATCAAACGTCAGCTGAGACGAATCAAGGCTGTAGAAAGGCGCCTTGACGACAGTGTGATGGATGGCGCTGGACGTTGCAGATCCACACAGATGCAGGTTCACATGGCACTTCTTGGCGGGACTGGCTGTCACGAGGACGAGGGGCTGGGACGTCCCAGCCTTTGGCGACTCCGTCGCGGCTCCGTTGCCTGGTGCGCGCGGTCCCTGGAAAAGGATACGGTCAGAGGGAGGGGTTCCCCAGGCTCGAGTGCCAGGCCCCGCAGGGCGGCAGTTAGCCACAACAAGTACACAGGTACCCCCTATCTGGGTATTGGATTAAACTACGCAAAAAGCCTACTGCAGTCCGATCTGTCTGGTATCCCTGTCCTGGCACCAACAAATTCCTCCGTCGACCCAGATTGTCTCGGGCACATGTTGGATTGCCTGCCAAAGCCGCAGCGACGGCGGTTCTCGATCCCGGGCACGGATCCCCAGTAATTTGTAGACAAAAAAAAGGCACGGTGCAATGCTTGTGTGCTGACTCGTGGGGTTTGTTGACCCAAGACGGCGGCGTTTTTTTTTTTTTTTTGCAGCGGGATTCCCAAACAGGACCGTTTTGCCCCGTGGCGGAGCAGAGCAGCCACGGTGCCTGATGATGGATGCTGCCCGGGGCGGGGCCCACCTGCAACCAAGATGCTTGTTGGATGGACAGGACAGACAGACGGGGGGTGTTAGCAGCAAGCGCGTGGCGCGCGCGCCCGCCCGTCCGTCGCGCGGCGCCGAGAGGAGGGCCAGCGCAAACAAAACACTGCCGTCGCCGCGTCCTGCGCCCGCCCGCTCGTCCGCCCCGAGAGAGCGGCATCTTGGAATGCCCCCGGGGGAGGGACGCGCGGCAGGCGTTGCCGTCCTACCCGTGGTCGCGCGTGGCCGGCTCTTGGAGGCGCCCCAAAACCGCCTGGTTGCCAAACCCAGTGACGTCGCCGCAAGCCCTCCCAAGGCTTCGCCCGCGCCTTTTTTCTTTGCTTGCCCAGCCTTGGCCTGGCCCGCTGCACATCCTCCCCTGCACAGAGCCGCCCATTCGCGCCAGCAGCTTGGGTCTTGGCGAATGCTTAGTGTCGACTTCCAAGATCCACCAATGCGGGAGATCAGCCGAGCAGAGAGCAGACTTTTGCCCTTTTGTCCTTTTATTTGGTGGCCACCACAACCACCTCCCCCCTCCACCCCTCCTCCATGCTCTCACCTCAGCTGGCAGAAGAGCGGGTATCTCGTGAGCTGCCTCCGGGCCGTTTTTGCTGCTTGTCCCCACCCGCTGACGCCTTGCTGGCCTGGTCTTGTGGAGGGTGGTGGATGTCTTATTTTTCACATCATGTCGGCCCATCCATGCGCCCGTGCCGTTCGTTCCGTTTCCACAGGACGGAAGGGCAAGCACCAACCTGGTCGAGTTTAGTGGACTGGCCGGCCGCGCTTCAGGAACGCACCGAGAACAAGACCAGCCTGGCCCCTGATCGGCCCAGCACTCACGCTAGCCTCAATCTCCCCGGGCTAGTATAGCGCAACCGCCACGCGCCCGCCCCCACCCACCACCGTGTCGTGTTGTCCACCGTTTTGTTTTGCTTTATTTCATTTCGTTGCATTCCATTTCTTTTTTCGCGTCGTCCCGAGCCCCTGGACCACCGCTGGCTCATGTACCTGTCCGTGTACGTCTGCCTCCCATTCGCCCTTCCCTGACTGGCCTTGGTCCTCTGGGCATTGGTATTGGTGGCTTGGCCCACCTTGGCCGTTTTGGCATGCCGCTGCTCCGCCCTCCAGCCGGTGGCCGAGAGTGTGCCATGGCCAGATGCCATCCTGCCGCTCACCCACGTGTGTCCTCTTTCTTCTTCCTGTGCATTGTTCCTCCTCTCCTGCTGGTCTAGTGTCCATCCTCATCTTGTCTCTCACTCTCTTGTCCTCATGCAGGCTGCAAGCCAAGACGCTTCCATATCCATGGATCGGCTCTGCCTTGCCGTGGGCGCGCTCTTGGGGTGAAGACCGTCTCCTTTGACTCCACATTCGTTCCTTCAGCGGCTTGGCCTTCCGGGCTATTCACCTTGGCTTATCCTTCCAACGCTACCTTTTCGCAGCGTGCCTGTTTGTGTTTGTCTGTCTTTTTTTTGTCATCTGGCTAGCACTTGCGGGACCACGCCATAAACACCTCTGCGTTCCCCCCAGACATGCGACAGGCCGCGTTGTTATGCCCAAGCTGGGAACCAACCCTCTTTTCTCTCTCTCTCTCTCGCTGTCCCTGTCAGCTTTCTTTGATTCCTCCCCTTGATCTCATGAGACATCAAAAATGTCTTTACTATACGCCCTGCCACTGCTTGGTTGGTTGGCTGGCCTGGTCGACGCCGTCGACCTCACCAAGTATGTTTTCACCAACACAGGTTCGGAGGGCGGAGGCAACACCTTCCCGGGTGTGAGCGAGCCGTTCGGAATGGTCAAGCTGGGCCCAGACTTGTACACTGGCAGCGACAGCTACTCTGGCTACCAGCCCAGCGGCGAGTTCGTGGGCTTCAGCATGCTCCACCTCAGCGGTACTGGCGGGGCTCCGAAGTACGGCGTTGTGGCCCAGATGCCCGTGCCTGGCAAGATCGATAACCCTCTGGGCAACCACAGAGCGGGCCGGGAAGGTGTTGATTTCACCGAGGTTGGCTACTACAGGTCCAAGCTGAAAACCGGCGTGACTGTCGAGCTCGCCGCTTCGAGCCGCGCGGGAATGTACCAGTACACGTTCCCATCCGACCCCAAGCCGAGGAACGTCCTCATCGACGTCTCTCACGTCCTCCCGTCCTTCCGTGGCATGGGTCTGGGCCAGAACTACCTCGGAGGCAAGATACAGACCGACAAGGACGACGCGGGCCAGCCCAGGTACCGCGGACACGGGTCATACGACAACGGCTGGAACCGGTCTCCCAAGTGGACCGTCTACTTCTGCGGCGTCTTCAACGAGTCTGCTACCGTCAAGACCTTCCTGGGCGACTCAAAGTCGGGCGAGGCCCTGTCTCAGTACTCGGACGCCTCCAAGGTCGAGCACCCCACCAACCGCCTGGGCGCCGTCTTTACCTTTGACACCGCCGCCGTTAGCTCGCGCGTGGGCGTTTCCTTCATCTCGGAGGACAAGGCTTGCCAGAACCTACAAGACCAGGTGCCGGCCGGCACGCGCCTGTTGGAGCTGAGAGACCAGACCCGCGACGTCTGGAACACGCAGGTGCTCTCCAAAGTGTCAACGACGGACACGAACGAGGACAACATCCGACGGCTCTACACCTCGATGTACTTCATGCACCTGATGCCCACCAACAAGACGGGCGAGAACCCAAAGTGGTCGTCGGCGGAGCCCTACTACGACGACATCTTCACGCTCTGGGATCTGTTCAGGTGCACAACGGCGCTGTTCCACGTCTTCCAGCCGTCCATGTACGAAGAATGGATCCGGTCCATGATCGACACCTGGCGGCACGACGGCTACGTGTCGGACGCGCGGTCGTCCTTCTTCAACGGCGCCGTCCAGGGTGGTAGCAACTCGGACACTGTTTTCGCCGACGCCTACGTCAAAGGGGTGCGTGGCCGGATCAACTGGGAAGATGGCTATGCCGCCATGGTGAAGAACGCCGAGGTCCAGCCACCAAACAACAACGACCCCAGGGACAAGTCCTCGTCGACCAAGGAGGGACGCGGCGCGTTGCCGGACTGGCATAACCTCGGGTACATCACCACAAAATACGGCCGTTCCGTCACAAGGGCGGTTGAGTAGTGAGTCTTAAATCTGCCCTCTTTATTTTTGTGTCCCTCGGGGCTGCAAAGCTTCGAGAGAGGGGAAAAGAAAAGAGAAAAGAGAACAAAAGAAAACTGATTTTTTTTTGGAACGCAACACAGCGCTGGAAACGACTTTGGACTCTACCAGGTAGCCAAGAGGCTCGGCAAAACCGAGGACGCCCAAAAGTATCTAAACCGATCTCGGCAGTGGAGAAACCATTGGAACACCAAAATGAAGTCCAACGGCTTCGTGGGATTCCTTGGGCCGCGCGGCGAAGACGGCTCTTTCCTGGAGCAGGATCCCATGAGCTGCCACGGCTGCTACTGGGGTGACCATTACTACCAGGGACTGCCTTGGGAATACTCAGTGAATGCGCACCACGACATGGACGAGCTGATCAAGCTTTCGGCCGGCCCCGAAACCTTTGTCAAGCGGCTCCAGACCATTTTCAAGCCAAACGTCCGCGAGCACGGCCAGGAGCATTTCGACAGGATGATCTTCAACCCTGGCAACGAGCCGAGCTTCACGACCCCGTTCCTCTTCAACTACGTGGGCCGACAGGACCTGACGGTCAACACCAGCCGCCACATCGGCAAGAAGTTTTACGGTGTCCGCGCCACCGGTCTTCCCGGCAACAGCGACGCCGGCGCCATGGAGTCGTGGATCCTGTGGGTCATGCTGGGGCTCTACCCCATGACCGGGCAGACCACGTTCCTCATCGGCTCCCCCTGGTTCGAGGACCTGACCATCTCGCTCGGCGCGTCCAAGACGCTGCGCATCCGCTCTACCGGCGGCTCCGAGCAGGCCTACTACGTCCAGAGCCTCAAGGTCAACGGCAACGACTGGGACCGCGCCTGGCTGACGTGGGACGACGTCTTTGCGAGCGGCGGCACCCTCGACTTCGTGCTGGGCCCCGAGCCCTCGGGCTGGGCCCGCAACTCGAAGCCGCCCCCGAGCCCCGCGAGCGAGTCGTACGTTTTCGACCCCGCCACCGAGGCCGGGGGCGCGTCCGCCCCCAAGCAGCAGGGCGGCGACGGCGGCGGCAGGCAGCCCGCCTGGGTGACCCCTGTCGCGGCCTCGCTGGGCGCCGTTGCCCTTGCCGGCCTCGCCGCCTGGGGCGTCGTCATGGGCCTGCGCACCAGGCGCGCCCGCAAGAGCAGGGAGGCCGCCGCCGCCGGCATGGCCCCCATCTCCGCCGTCGAGGCGGCGCCCATGTCCGCGGCCGGCTCCGGCTCATCGTCAGCTTCTCCGTCAGCAAAATCGAGCTTGGACGACGTTCCGTTCAGCGCCGGTGGGGTTGCTCCAACAGACCCAAAGCCATGATTGGGAGGTCGAACTAGAGAGAAACGAAGCGATGTTTGCATTTTTTTATTTCTTTTTTTTTTTTTTTTTGCTTCCAAGCCCTTGCTTCCAGAGACACGCGTTTGAAGCATCGCAGCGTCATGAATGCGTGTTAATAGCTAAAGACACACAATACCCATTTGCCTTTTGGTTCCATTCAAAGAAGATTGCAGTTGCCACCGGCGAGCAAAGCATGAGAAAAGAAAAAACTTGCATTGTAACCCTAAACATATACACAGACAGGTATTCACGGGGGAAATTTTCCGGCTTGGTACTAGCAACCAGCTTTTTTTTCCCTAGTATTTATTTTTATTAATTAATCTGTTGAGGGTTGCAAAGACACCGACCAAAAGAAACAGAAGATGAAAAAAAAGCCACCACCATCTTTACAAGACACGGTGAACAAACAAGCTCTCCCGGACTCAGGTCTGGTTCGTTTTTTGACTCCGGACGCCACGATGCTGTCTGTAACTAATACTGCCAACAACATGAATGAAATAAACCCCCAACCCTTCTTTCCATTAGACCTCTTAAGAGCTATTACAACATGGCTGACACGAGTGAGCTTCGTTGGGGTATTCCAGGCCAAGCAGAAACACCACCCTAGGCGACGTCCCAGTCCTCCTGATCGTCGGCAACATCATAGTCCATGTTCGCATGCTCGTCTCTACGGTGCGGCGATGGAGGCTCCTTGGCGCTGTCCAGGGCCATGTTGTTGTCGTCGTCATCGTCTTCCGCATCGTCGTCGGGTCTGCCGCTCTGGAGCGACTTGGCGTCGGTGCTGTTGCCAGCCTTGGCCGCCGTGTCGACCGCTAGCGAGCTGACGCCGTGACCAGCAGAGCCCGTCGAGTTCGCAACCCAGGAAACCTCAAGCAGGCCGTCGATTCCAGGGATACCATCGCCGCTCGACACTCCGTTGTAGAAGGTCTCGGCTGTGCGGCGGTCGTTGAACGTGATGCGCGCCACCCCGTTTTCGTACTCGATATTCTTGAACTCTCCGACGCCCTGTTCGCGTGGGGCAGGTTGAGCCAAAGTCAGCGGGTGGCCGGGAACACAAACAAAATGACCGCTGCAAAACTTACAAGTAGGTGCTGACGCAGTTTCTCGTCCTTTTCCGAGTCTGAAAAGTCCACGCCCGAAACAGAAACTTTCTTGGGCCGGTGGTCCAGGGAGTAGGCGGCATATGCGGCATGGTGGCCGCCGCCCCTGGCCCCCCGGGCCCCGCCCCGGAATCCACCGCCCCTGGGCGGATATCCACCCCATGGGGGCGGAGCGAAGCCCCCACGTCCACGGCCCCGGTAGCCGCCTCGGCCGCGGAAGGGTGGGGGCGCACCCCAAGCGGCCGGATCGTCATCGAGCTCGTTCGGGTTTAGGCCCATGGACCTGGCCTCGTCCTCGAGCGCGGCCAGCTGCGCCCGGAGAGCGTCGGTGCGACCGCCGCCCATGTCTGTTGTGGGCTTGGAAAAGACAATCTCGGGAGACGAGTACTGCTCTGCCGCGTCGCCGCCTGCCGCGGCGAGCTTGGCCTTGAGCTTCTCCTTCTCGGCTTGCTGCTTGGCCAGCAGTTCCTTCTGCCGTTGCTCCAGCTCCTGGCGCTGGCGCTCCACTTCGTCCTTCTTGCGCTTCTTCTCCTCAAACGCCTTTTGCGCCTCTTCCTGTCTGCGCGCGAACTCTTCCCTGTCCGCGTCAGGCTCGGCGGCTTGGCTGCCGTTACCATCATCCGCGTGGCCATTGGCGGCGGCGCTGCTCTTTGCGTCGCTGCCTACTGTGCCGTTGGATCCGTTCAGGGGAACCGATGCCGGGAGCGTGGAATCGTCCTCTTTGTACCAGAACACGCGCACAAAACGATTGTCAAATATGACCTTGGGAGATCTGTAGGCCGCGTTGGCCGAGCCCCACTTAGAGAACTTGACGAGCGCCAGCCGCTTGTACGGCTGCATAGATATCGACGTGATGTTGCCGAACTCGGAGAAGAACCTGCGAACCTCATCCTCGGAAAACATCTCCTCGGGTATGTTCTCCACAACAATCGTCGTTTTGCTCTTGTCGTGCGAGGGGCCCTCGGCCGACAGCTGCGAGCGATACCCATTTTTCCTTCCACCCTTCCCCTGGCCGCCATCTGCACGAGCCTGGCCGCGCCTCCGATCGAAAGCACCAGGGAAAGCTGGGAAGCCAGTCAATGGCGCTGACATCTGACCCTGGCCGTCGGGGGGCAGTAATGAAGAGTTCGAGGGGTCGTATCCTGCATCTCCACGATTTGTTTGTTAGAGACTGGACTGTCAGATACAGCCATGCCGCAGAAGGGGCATCAAGCTCTGGCATCGGAGGATGGAGCGCGGATTTCTGGGCCTTACCGCCAAACTGGCCGAGCCCCGTCGAGGCAGCACCGCCGTAGCCTGCCGAGGGCACATGCTCGTACAGACAGGTTTTACCCCTAGTACAGAACCCTTGCGCGTCATAGTCCCAACAGCGTCTCAGCCTCGAGCCCTGGCCTTTTGCAGCGGCAGGGAAGCGTGGCGCGCCGGCAGGGAAGCCGCCGGGCGGAGGCGGCTGGAAACCGGCAATGAGAGCGTCCATTGGGGGCATCAACGACATGGGGTCGTACGTCAGATCGGCGCCCGCAGGAAAAGCATTCTGCTGGAATGGCCCTGCCGGTGTTCCGTTGCCAAAGACCGACGGCGCGCTGCCGTGGCCGTTGCGGCGCGGCTGCTTGGACGCTCTGCCTCCGTAGCCGCCACGGTCGCCAGGACCGGCCCGAGGCTCGGCATCGCGGTCGTGGTACGGACGCTTCCTGGGACCGGATTGGGGCGTGAATGCGGGAGCGGCGCCGGACAGGGCGGGGGGGCGGCGGGGCCCGGACGGCGGTGCTGCAGCGGGCTGCGGCGGAGGCGGCGCAAACTTGGGGGCGGGGGGAGCGCCGGGCAGGTACGACTTGTATGCGAGGGCTGCAAAGACGTCGTCGAGGAAGCCCTTGGCGTCTAGGGGTTGCGCGGGCGTCGGATCAGCGGTGCGCCCGAGGCGACGGCATACGGGAATGATGGGCGCAAGGGCAGTCGGACGGTACCTTCTTGGAGAAAGTCGGGGATTTCCTTCTCGCAAATCTCACGGACGTCTTGGACGGTTCCCTCGTGGCCGAGCAAGGCAAGGACGTAGTCGGCCAAAACGTCAATGTCGGCATCCGATCTACACCGACAGGTTAGTCAGGACGAGGCTCCAAAGGCCGGCAGCATCCCGCTGCGTGTTGTGTCGCAAGCCAGGGCGGCGGGCAGGGCATGGACGAGGAAACCGACGTGTTCTCGAGGCGCTTGACAATCCATGCCTTGAGCAGCGGAGCGTCCTGCTCCGGGAACAGCATCGCGGGAAAGGACGCGCGGGCTTCGAGTCGAGGAGCGCGAACCGCGGCGATGCCGACCGACAGAGGCTTCAAAAGACAGGAGAAAGCATGGGCGAAACAGCAGCCGAGGGAGTTGGATGCGGTTCGTCGGGCTGGACGCGTGCCTGGTTCTGGAATTAGCTTGCGCCTGCCCTGAAATCCAAGCCATTGGACCTGGCCCAAGAAAATTGATCTACGCCCCAGCACCATCCTATCGGAGCTTCTTATCGCCGTCCCTGCAACCCACCGCTGAAGCCCCTGCTCCACCCTCCAACAGCGCCTTTCAGCTGCGGCTCCATCCAGACTAGCCTAGCGTAGCGTGCCGGGAGGCTCCACACCAGTGCAGCTTGGGTTCGCCCCAGGCTCGAGCTCCAAGGTCCGAAGCCCAGGGTCGTGATTTGCTCGGCAATGCGAGGACTACATACGTAGCGTGCAATGACAAGAATGATAATAAAAGGCTGGGTGCCGTCTGAGTGACGCCTGAGTCCAAGGCCTCCATCGCAGAGGAGGACACGCAACCGCCACAGGGAATCGAGGTCCGAGGCTTGCAGAACTCGACAGCCGCTCCTAGCAAAATCCCACCACCGAACAAGACGCTTGGATGCCTACCAAAGGGAATTGTACACCAAGCATTTTCCATCGTCCCCACAACCCGCTTGACAATTTTCTTTTGCTTCTGTTTTACACCGGCACGTGGGTGAAGAGGTGGCTGACACTCTCTCCGTTGTGCGTTCTCCGGATGGCCTGCCCCACTTGGTTAGAATCAAAGCCCGGCCAAGGTTAAACACACAAGTTAAACACAATCTCACTCACCTCGGCAATCGTGGCCGAAACGTCAATGACCCGGAGCTTGGGGCAAAGGTCAACCTTGTTGCCCAGAGGGACCGTCTGAAAGCAGCACCCACGCGTCAGCACCAATACTTGCCGCGACTGTGCATCAAAATCTGGAATCTGGAGGGAAGCTTCACGTACGTTCGTAACCACCACCTTGGAGAGGCACGACTTGTTCAGGTTATCGATGGCATCGCCGCTCAAAACTGTGCAGGTGTCGCCCAGGTCAGCCATTTTCGTCTCTCTGCCATCGTCGGGTGCACGCGAGAAAGAGCCAGTGTGGCAGATCGCGTGTGTGTCGTGATTGACTTGTTGAAGACATACTTCCGTCTATGTAGCAACTTGTGTGTCAGCATGTGGCCTTAGAGAACGTAATCCTGGGGGCGTGAGTTACTGACGGGTTACTATTGCCACCACCTCTTCCGCCCCATGCTCCTTCACCGTCTGAGCGGCTTTGCTAAGGGTACCGCAGGTATCTGCCATGTCGTCAACCAGAATGGCAATCTTGTCCTTGACATCACCGACGAGTACCATTCGGCCCACTACGTTCGGTCGCGGGCGCTCCCTATGGTGTTATTTCTCGTGTTAGCAAGCCAATCAATGGGACGGCGATGGTTTCCAAGAAGCATACTTGTGGATGAGAGCAAAACCAAGGTCCAGACGGTCGGCGATAGACGTCGCCCTCTTTGCTCCGCCAGCGTCAGGCGAGACGATGACACACTTCTCTACCGGCAAGTTCTCCCTGATCCAACGGAGGACAGACGGCTCCTTTTTTGTGTGCATGTCTCGGTCAGCCCCTGAAAGTGGCAGAGTCCCAAGGTAAGTGAGTAGTTGCAAGGCACTTACAGCGTAGAGGTTATCAACAGGGATGTTGAAGAATCCCTGAATTTGGGACGCGTGCTGTAGGCGAGTTAGCGCCAGGCCGCCTTCCAGCTGCGGTGTCCCATACAGCTCTCGGACTTACCAGGTCCATGGTTATAACGTGGTTACATCCCGCGGTTTGCTGTGGAGCCAATTAGTGCCATTATACGCGATTGCTATCCTGCGACCCGGCAGACAGGCAACATACAATCATGTTCCTAAAACCACCGTCTTGGTCAGCATGTAGGGGGTCAAATGGGAAAGATCTGAACAACTTACGCAATCAGCTTGGCCGAGATTGGGGCTAAATAAGATGTAAGTCAGTGGCCTCATCCACGGGCAAGGCAACTTCATCACGGGAATCTAAGACGGCTGCAGCACATACCTCTAGACCGGTCTTTCTTGTCCTGCCGTGCTAAAGGGACGTTAAAATCTACTGCCAGCCTTTTCTCGACCGGGCCGTTGGGAGAACTAACCGTAGGCTATTTGGGGTTAGTGAATCATGCCATAGCAAAAGCCACAAGAAAGGGATAACTTACGAAAGTTCGGTAGGACACTATAGTAAAATAGCAATCTGTCAGCGACGGGACAGATGGCCAAGAGGCAAACGTGGCCACTGCGACGCCAAACTCACCAGGTGATCCTGCGAGCTGATGCTGTGCGACAGGCTGTGGAAGACAGTGATTTAGCAAAGGGCATGGTTCATGTGCGCACTCGCTCGGGGGGCTAGAATGGAAAGAAACATACCATGGGTCATGATAAGAAGCTCCATCAATCCTAATGCGGAGAAGACAGTGTGTTGGTGGGTGGTCTTATCAAGTCTCGCAGGGGAGGGAGAGCGGGTTTACCGTCGTTGATGTCGCCGGGCATTGTGGACTGGATGATGAAAACATCCTCGTCACGGACGGACTCGCCGATGGTGACACTTGTCTCCTGATTTGAGTAGTTCAGACTCATAGTCTTTGCGATCTCGATACCAAGCCTGCGGAGAGGGCGGCAACATCTGTGTCAGACTGCCTGCATGGATGGTGTGGCTGACGCCCTGTAGGGCTGAGAAAGCAGGCCAGGGGCAGAGAGAGGATCATGGGCCACGCACCGGTCACCAACAAGCCGGCCCAGCAGCATGCTGTTGCGTTTCAAGTCGGGTCAGCACGCGGTTTTGCACCAAGGGAGCCGGGTCCTGCCTACTGCGAGTTGCCGCTGAGCAGCTTGATGGAATTTGAAGCCGCAGCCATGGCGCCGGGAGCGGGCTGGCTGCCGTTAACGGGCTGGCGCGGGCAGGAGACGGTTATCGATGCGTGGGGAGGGCAGCGAGCCTGCGTGCGGGACGGCGTGCTAGAGCAGTCGACGCTTGCTTTCCGTGTTTGGCTGGTCCTTTTGAGCTCCTGCTAGCTGATCAAACGGGCGGGCCAACGGAGAGGGAAAAGCTTGAGCGGCAGAAAGTTCGTCAAGGACGGACTTGGCTTCCGGCGCTGGCTGCGGCAATGCGCGCTGCTCTGAGAAATTTCAGTGGGGCCCGCACTGCATCCCTGCTGGGCGGCGCCTTGCTGCGACAGGAGCACGAGGAGCTTCCACGAGTGGTGGTGCCCCGCCATCCGACTTGCGTTGCCGCCCCTTTCTGCACGAATCCGGCAGCTTGGCAATTGGCGACAACTGCCTTTGGCACGTGAGAGCCACCACCACCTGCCCCAACCCAGCCCAGCTGGCAACCCCACCCACTCAAACCCGCCAAACCTTCACCGCATCCCCCGATGCCGCTTGCAGGCCTTGCCAACCCACCCTCGCCCCGACAGAGCCGCCACACCGACTTATTTTCTGCCGGCCTTTTCACGACCAGGCAGGAAAAAACTCCCGCCAACCAGAAAAAGAAAAGAGGGAAAAGCAAAAAAAGAAGGAAGCCCGCCGCCTCTCTTCGCCCACCGCTGCTTCTGCACTCTGGCATCCCATCGAGGCACCCGCGGGTCTGCGGGCGTGATTGACTCCAAGGCGGTGCGGGTGCTGCGCTCGTCAATTGCGGCAGAGTCGCGGGGTGACGCACCAGCACAGCAACTCTATTGTCCAGGCGGATTGTTGCGGGGACTGACTGGCACAGGTGGTGGGCGGCAGCTGGCACATAATCTAGACCTAGCGAGTGCGAACCCGACGTTTCTTGACCGCAGCCGTGTCCGTTGCGCCGATTCCCCCCCCC
>PYSQ01000059.1:74648-99817 GCA_003049435.1 Nakataea oryzae | reverse complement strand
GGGGGAAGGCCCCGGTCCTGCACGCATGGCGCAAACCCGCCGCCGCCAAGCTGGCCTGGTCCGCTCTTGGGCTGGACCTGGCCCTCGATGGCCAGAGCCAGAGGGCGACGGAATGCACGGATGGCCCCTGGACCCGAGCTTCCAAGCTGCTCCAAACACCCCGATTCGGGTCTGGACAGCGCGTGTTAGCAAAACGGCAATGATCTCCTGCGGAATGGCCTCTGATAGGAGGGGCATGTATATATGTGCATATGTGCATATGTGCATATGTGCATATGTGCATATGTGCATATGTGCCTGGCTATCGACAGCCCTACGCGGCGCAGCTCTGTAAGCCAGCCCAGATCGACAAAGCCTCTTTCTCATCAGCAGCCCGCATGTGAAGAGAGCCGTGTACACACGCACACGGTGGTGCACAAAAGCCAAATGGCGCACGCCGGCTGTACAGTAGCAGCCGACGCCATGCCCTCGGTAGGACCACAGAGAGATTCCTGCCTCGACCCGTCTTGCCCGACACGTACGGTGCGGTGCCAGTGTGGGCCGGTCTGCAAGACGCCATCTGCGTCGACCCCCTCTGCCGCGCGCAGACACAGCACGATGCGGTACGGTGTGGGCCGGCCTGCGAAGCAAAACACCCATATCGTCCCCCTTATCATCCTATTGCAGCGCGTCCGTCATTGCCTTTGGGCAGCGCTGCCGCCAGGGGCCCCCACAGGCAGGGCTCGGAACCAGGCTTGATGCCGGGCCCACGGCCGCTGTACCAAACATACAGACGGCAAGGTGTCGACGTGTAAAGTAGACATCGCCAACGGGCTGACCTGCCCGCAGCGCTGCCCGGTTTTGGGGGCGCATTCTCCGGCGTGGCGCATCCAGACCATCCACTTCACCTCGTGTAGCGCATTCTCTTCCCTGTGCTGTCGAGGTGGGCTGACAGCTGTTCGCCGTGAGGATGTGGTTCCCGGGGGTTTCATTGCAGCAGACCCTTGACCTTTGTTGCTGCTCGAGGCCAGGAACGGCATGTGCAGGAGGAGACGGCCTACGTGTTCATTCATCACAGTATAAACAGTTGGGTGTCGACTATTCGGCTGTCCAGAGTACACCTCGGTGAGTGCCGTCTGTTTTGTGCGCAGAGAGTTGTGACGAGGTCTGTGAACGGGCGTATCAAGGCGTATCCGCGCACATCTAGGGCGAGCTCGATGCGAGCCCGTGTGAAAAGGGTAAAAGAAGGATGCCACAAAAAAAACCCCCCCGTGGCCAACGACCAGCATTATCTTCTCGGCGTCCGGAGCAGGGATCTGAAAGGTGATATTGGCGATGTATGGAGAAAGCTTGGTATCGTCCCCCCCTGGCATCCAGGTCTAGGTCTTTGGGAGGGTCGCCAGCAGACCATAGACCATCAACACCAGCACGCACTTTCGAGAAATCCAATCCTCCACGGCTTCGGAGCCCGGCGCTCGCGACGGCCCGTCGACCTTGGATGGCGGCGACTCCACTCCACCCGCGCCGGTCCACACCGAGCTCCCTCGACCCACCCTTGGTGCGCGTGGCTGACAAACAGCACCGCCACGCTCAGCGAGCTCAAGCGGCGGCTCCAGCCACAGAAGCTCCCCCACCCAAAGCTCGGTGCTCCACCGCAGACGCAACGCGCAGCTCCCAGGTGCCTGAAGGGCTGACGCTGGCCGGAGCTTGCCTTGGCTGCCCCCAGCGATTGATGCGGTATCGACGCAACCACCCAGACCCGACGACCCCCAACGCCGACGCCGCCCACCACCACCACCGCCGCCGCCGCCGCCCCACGACCACGACCGGGACCCGACACTCCACGCAGCACCAAGCGAACGTCTTTTTGCCGAACCGCCTGTCTGCTCGTTTCCGTCGACGCTCGACCCCCGCCCGCACACAGACACAATGGTGAGAGCTTCAGCCGCCATCTCCGCTCCCGCGCCCCCCCCGACGGCGGGCAGGCCGTTGCTAACCCGCCCGAGCGCGCACGCCCACGCAGACTTCGATAGGAACGGGCTATGACCTCGCAAACTCCATCTTCTCCCCAGACGGCCGCAACTTCCAGGTCGAGTATGCCGTCAAGGCCGTCGAGAACGCCGGCACCTCGATAGGCATCCGGTGCAAGGACGGCGTCGTGCTGGCCGTCGAGAAGGTCGTCACATCCAAGCTGCTCAAGCCCGGCGCCAACAAGCGCATCGCCACCGTCGACAGGCATGTCGGTGTTGTACGTTTTTTTACCCTCCTCCCCGCCGGTCCTGCCCCTCACCGTCCCTCTCACTCCCCCTCGCCCTCGCCCTCGCCCTGGAAACATCCGTCAAGAAGCAAACGCCGCCTCATAACCCGGCTGGCTAACTTTCCCACGTCCCCTTAATAAAAACAGGCCTACTCCGGCATGGTCCCCGACGGCCGCCACTTCGTCGACCGCGCCCGCGACGAGTCCCGCTCGTGGCGCGACAACTTCAAGGCCCCCATCGGCACCGCCGAGCTGGCCTCGCGCATGGGCGGCTACCTGCAGGCCTACACCCTGTACCAGTCGGTCCGGCCCTTTGGCATCACGGCCATCGTCGGCGGCTGGGACTCGTCGGCCGAGCTGCCCGTCGACGGCGAGGTCGGCGCCGGCCCCTCGGTGGGCGCCGGCGGCAAGGCCGAGGGCAAGAAGCACGGCGGCCCGCGGCTCTACATGATCGAGCCCTCGGGCCTCTACTGGGGCTACTACGGCGCCGCCACGGGCAAGGGCCGGCAGGCGGCCAAGGCGGAGCTCGAGAAGCTCGACCTGGCCGGCGAGGGCATCTCGCTGCTCGACGCCGTCAAGGAGGCCGCCCGCATCATCTACGTCGCCCACGACGACAACAAGGACAAGGAGTTCGAGCTCGAGATGACGTGGATCAGCGACGAGGACGGCCCCACCAAGGGCCGCCACGAGGAGGTGCCCAAGAAGCTGCTCCAGGAGGCCGAGAGGCTGGCCAAGAAGTCGCTCGAGGACGACGACGAAGACGACGAGAAGAAGGACGACGACAAGATGGACGATTGAGCTGCGCGGGCGGCTACCTAGGCTATAGAGGACTTGTGCGGAGGGGGGGGGGCTTTCCTTTAGGAACAAGATATGAGATGGTAAGCGGCAGTGCTTGGTGGGCTGCTGGTTCCGTCTGGGTGCCCAAGTCAGGTGCCTGATCGATCCCGACCTTGGGAAAATCTTTGTATCTCGAGACGGAAGGGTGAAAGAAGAAGAATAAGAAGAAGAATAAAAAAAGATAGCCACAAAGAGCCTTATGATCAGTGGCTTGTGGACGCCCTTTTGGAGCAAAGACCACAGACCCTGAGCCTTGGGTGTTTCTGTTGCCGTGTCAAAGCCGGGGCGCACCCGGTCGACTGACTTGGTTTGCGCAGCCCGGACCCAGTCCTCCATCCAATCGAACAAGCCGCGATGGTCTAGTGGTATGATTCTCGCTTAGGGCTCACCCTGAGTTGCAGCATTTGGTGGCCGTCGGCCCCATCTACTCAATGATTTGCGAGAGGTCCCGGGTTCAATCCCCGGTTGCGGCCTTGATTTTTGATGATGCTTCATCACTTGATTTTTTTCTCGTTTCTGCTGGCCATGCATGCATGCATGTAACCGCTTTTTGTGTGTGCATGGAATTTTTTTCTTTTTCTTTTTTTGCGAGTAATTCGTTTATTTTGAAATGCATCCGAGCAGCAGCACTGCTTCACGCTTGTTTGGCCACATAAAAGTTTCAAAATATATCCAGACACAGCCACCACTACTCTACACCGCCCTACCGTCTAAGCAGACTCCTTGACGGCAACCTCCTTCGCCGCATGCTGCTGGGCCCGCGACTGGCACCAGTTGACCCACTCCAAGAAGAAGGACGGCTGGATCCGGACCTTGCCCTGAAGCCACGCCGTCTGCGTGTCGGCGTAGACGCGCACCACCCGCTCGTAGTCTGCGCCGGCGCCGACGACGGCGGTCGCCATGGCGAGGGCCGCCGTGGACGCCGCCTTGGCGAAGGCGTTGGACGGGTCCTTGCCGGCCTCGTCGTGCACCAGCTTGAGCCTGGCCAGCAGCGCGTCGGCGTCGACCGCCTCGGCCGCCTCCTCGGCCGCCCTGCCCGTCCGCTTCCTGTGCCTGGGGAACTCGAGCACGATGCCGCAGGCCTTGCTGGATAGGGCCTTGTTGCTCGTGGTGCGGATGTGCTGGAGCAACGGGAGGAGCAGGTCAAAGGCGAGGAGGCTGTTGCGGCCCGCCGCCTCCTTCTTGAGGTAGACGGCCAGGAAGTCGAGGACGCGGTGCTTGAAGTTGACGACCGACTCCTTGGCGTCCTTCTTGTCCTTGCGTTTGTTGTTTCCCTTGACCCGGTGTTTAAAGTACTCGGCAAGCTTGTCGTCGAGCGCCACCATCTCCGAGTCGGTCATGTCGGCGTCGTCGTCTGACGAGTCAGCTTCCTTGTCCTTGTCTAGGCGATGCGTCCCAAGGATCTTGGCTAGGATCTCGTCCGATTCCTCGTTGCCGTTGGCCTCCGCATCCTTGTCACCCTCCTCGTCGTCATCATCATCATCGTCGTCGTCGTTGTCACTGTCGCTGTCTGCATCAGGCACTTCCGCATCGTCTCCGTCTGCCATGCCGATGAACTCAACGTCCGAGCCAATCTCGGACAAGCCGTCTTCATCATCATCGTCGCCGTCATCCTCGTCGCCATCGACATCCATCTCGTCCTCGTCAAGTGTGTTGAAGAGCACTTTCTGGCCGTTCTCGTTCTCCTCGACCGTCAGGGTGTCGGTCAGCAGCTCGAGCGCCTTTGGCGTGAGCAAGGGAGTGAAGGCCTCGAAGACCAGAAGCGAGGCCTGGCGCATCAGGGACGACGGCTGGGCAATCATCGAAAGCAGAATCTCGACGAGGAACTCGGCCATTCCCGAACCGTCGCCCGTCTCCTTCTCCTTCTCCTTGAGCTTTTCATAGCACTGCTTGGTGTCGGCTAGCACGTCAAGCGCATCGGGTTCCTCGTTATACAGCTGCAGGATGGCGATGGCGTGCAGTAGCGCCAGGCCCTGGCGGGGCATGCGTAGCGCCGCCGCACCAGAGCTCTTCTTTTCCGACTGCTTGACCAGCTTTTGCAGCCGCTCAAGAGCGCCGGCGAGCTCCGACTGTACGTTGTCGTCCATTTCAATCGCGTCCGGCTCCACCGACAGCATGGCGTCGCAGATGTACGTGAAATCCTCGGGGCGCTTGATCACCTTGGCGAACGAGCTTGTGAGGCGGCCTCTAAGCGATGCCCTGGTCTGTTCTGTCAGGCCAGAGTCCGATTTTGAGTAGGCCATTTTTGCCAGCTCCAGGAGGGCAAGACCGCCGACCGAGTCGCCGTCCTTTTCGTCTTTGAGTTTCGAGTCCGCGCTCGCCATCACGAGCTTGGAGACGTAGTCGGCATATATACGCAGGTGCCTCTCCGCCTCGTCGCTGTGTTCTTGTCAGCAATTTTGCTTTGAGGTTTCAGTAGGCAAGTGGGCACAAACCTGTCGGTTGTCTGCTTGACAAGCGTCTGCAGAGTCTCCATGACAGCCTGACCATCCTCTGGCCTTGTGAAGCGCAGAATCTTCTCAACCGTCTTGTTGTGAGTCCGCTCGTCAAAGTTGTAACCTCCATTGTCGCCCAAGAGTCTAGGCAGAATCGTCAGGAGACGCTCGGGATGCTGCTCCACTGTTGTCTCGACCGTCTTCAGAACCTTGACTGCAGCACGGTTGAGGTTCCGCCCCTCGGCCGAGGCCTGGTTCATAAGACTCCCCATTAAGTGCTGGCTGAAGATGGCCTCAACCATGGCAGGAGAGGAGTGGTACGACTCGAGAACCTTTTGGAACAGCTTGAAGCCCGAAAGTTTCTGGTGGTCGGATGCGTTCTTGGAGAAGAAAGACTCTAGATTGGTGAGGACCCCGCGCATTAGCTTCATTTGTATATAAAAGGCAGTGCCAGTCCAGGGGCTCTGCTCGGGGCCGAGTAACTTACGATCAACCACCCTGTCCCAGAACAGTTTGAAATCCTTGCCGCCATCCTGCTCCTTGAACGAATTCAAGATAAGGTCCCAGGCAAAGTGCAGCTGGGTCATGGTGTATGACTGCTTAGCAGCCTGGCCGTCCTCGTCAGAGAGCTCCTGGGTGCTGCCCTTAAGGACGGCGGCGGCATCTTGGAGAGACTTGGTCCCAAGTGGATCCTGCCATGGCTTGGGGAGCTTCATGTCGGAGAAGGCTGTCTGGGTGGCCAGCCAGATCGCCAGGCCCTCGGGTGACTTTGCGAGCCCGGCTTCGGTGAGCTCGTCAAGTGTCTTCTCGGCGAGCTTGCGCCTCATCAGAGGTATGGCCTGCGCGATGACAAAGCCGCATTGTGGCTGCAGCCATGACTTCTTCTTGGCCAGCTGAAGTAGTAGCTTGAGCACGGCCTTCCAGCGCCTCTTGTCGTCAAACAGCACACCGGCCTGAACGAAGCAGCGAAGGCCGAACAGTCGGCCCCACCAGTTGTCGCGCTCCTCCTGGCCCAGCACCTTGCCGACAGTCGTAGTCTTCTCGACAAGCAGGTCCAGGAGCACCTCGAAGGTTAGGCCCGGGTAGCGGGATGAGGCGAGGTCCTTCTCGCCGACCAACTGGCGGATGATCTCGACAAGGACGTAGCTGAAGCCGATGCGAGCGGCGTCGCTGCCACTGGAGAGACCCCTGAATAGGCGGCGCTCAAGGTGGCGGCGCAGGACGGATTCGGGCACGCCGCCCTCCTCGTCGGCCCCCTCCTCATCCGCCTCCGTTTCATCCTTGTCGTCCTGCTTCTTCTTCTTCTTCTTCTTCTTCTTCTTCTGCTGGTCACCCTTGCCGCCAGCACCAGTGCCCAGCAGGCAAGAGACGATGACGTTGCTGGCGCGCAGTCGGTCTTCGATATCGGTGCTGCTCAGGAGCTTGTAGAGCCCCCGTTCCCGCTCATGGTCCTCTGGTTTCATGTCCTCGACAAATGGCCGACGATCGGCGAGAAGCTTGGCCGTTAGGGACTTGGGCAAGCCGGGCCCTGAAGCGCCCAGGGAGCTGCCGCCGCCATTTGTGTCAGGCTTAGCCCGCTTGTTCGCGGGCTGGGCGCCGTTTGGGGCACTCTTGGCGGGGCGCTTTCTTTTGGCGCACATTTCGGCAGCGCCTTTTGTCTTGCAGAGTGTCCTCCTGCCCCTGGAACACAGAGTTGCAAGTATAAAAGATATGTGTTGAGGCTGAGAGTAGATGTTCCGAGGCGTCAAATCACAGCTCACATGCGCGAAGCTCGTTCGTTGGACGGCGCGCGCAATTGACGTCTCGGTCCAGAAATTTTCTGCCGTCAAAAAAAAGTTAGATAAGATAAGCGCGCCCAAGGCGGTCGGCTTGCCGATTCACCGATAACAGCAAGGGACAGGGGCCACGGCTGCTGCATATCGCCATATGGCACGTGCACGGAAGCCCAGGGTGCTGAGCCCTTCCCGAGCAGCTGTAGTCACATCCGCCCCACATCTCGACCTTGATTCGAGAATCTTGCCGGATTCAGAGAATGGGGGTCGGGAGCGCCTGTCCGACTGTGGGTCCGTCCGATCTCAATCATTCTCAGACAATGAAGGACGAACCCGCGAGGGAGAGCCGACAACACGGCCCTTGGAGTGCTCTGTCTGGCACCCGAAGCCAGCATGCAGCCCTCTCGCATCTGCCTGGCCGCTTCCCGCCGACAGGCATCACTCCGCCAATTGCTCCAGGGCTAGATATATGGCATGCGAACATGTCCCGGGGGCTTGGTTCGCAGCGGCATGCACCAATGAGAAGGGCCGTCAGGACCATCTTCAGCAGCCGGTGGTGGCGGTGGTGGTGGGATGGAAAAGGAGCACCGTCAATCAAAAGTGGCGGCTAGCCAGGAGGCTGCCCAGACGGATTGGGGGTGCCGCGTCGCATGCAGAAGCACACCAGCGGCCAATGTGCAGCCCCGCCAAGGCGCACTACCGGGTCCGTCGACAAGGGACAGTCGCGACTTAGACAACGGCAGCACAAGCCACCGCACACAGCGCCCCATGATTTGACCGACTTCTGGAGAAGCAAAGGCTCAAGGCGGTCCTTCCAGGCTTGGCTCCTGCCGGAAACCGACAAGGGCCAAGTCGCAACCTCCTTTCTGTATTTTCAAGGTCCGAATAGGCCGGCAATTCGCTGTTCGATTTTCCACCTTTCCCGCTCCCTTTTCCCTTTTCTCTTTCTTTTTCTTTCTAGGGAGCTTCTCTCGCCGTGGATTCTGCATCTGCTGTCTGTTTTCACAGTAGCGCATTCGAGGCCCCATACCTCCTTTAAGCAGCACCGGGATCCCCACGCCCACAATACGCGCACCACTCAACCAGCATCGTGGCCCGTTCTTGACATCGCCACTGCCCCTGTCGCCGTTCCCCACACTCATCTGCTGCTCCCTGAACTCAGAACCCACTCTTCGATTTGATTCTTCTTTGCGTCGTGCGCTTATTTTCCTCCACTCTTTCCCGCTCCTCTCCTCGTTCGCTCGGCGGCTTCTTTCCAGCCAGCCACTCCTTTCTGTGTTTTTTTTTCGGGCGGACGGGAGTTCAGTGGAAACCGAGCTCGCGACGGCTGCGACCTGAGTTGAGGCTATCGTGTTGGACGACGGACGCACTCATTTTTTTTTCTTCCTATCATTCTTTCTTTCTACCCCTTCCATTCTTGCCCCTGCATCTCTGAGTCGGGGGTGGCCCGTTCTTTTGCCCTACCGTAGCATCAAAGCCCGCCCACGCCTTCTCAGCGGCCCGTCGGCGGAAAAACGACGCCACACCATCTGTCCGGCTTCCAGCACGGTCTTGCACCAACCAAAATTCGTCGCCATGTTCATCGCACCGAGGGGCCGTCGGCCTCTGACGCTGGTGCTCGGCGTGTTCGGCTTCTTTGCCATCGTGCTCTACATGAGCGGCTCGCGCCATTCGTTTACACCGACTTCGCTGGGCAGCCGCCCCTTCAACCGCGTGCCGACGGCGGCTCCGGTCTCGTACCAGCATGACCGCCCTTCGAGCGACCTGGTCCAGTTCTGGACCGAGGTCCTTGATGCCATGCTGCAGACGAAGCCCGATGCGCCAGCCATCAAGAAAATGGACATGCCGCCGCAGGAGTTCTCGGATCCCGAGCGCATCAAGGACGGGGAGCCCTTCCGGCGCTACGACGGCCTCCACCTGTCCAGCGGCGACGTCGACGGCATCCGCCGCAAACATGCCCAGTTCGCCGCCGCTGCCAAGCAGCTGGCGCCCCGGATGCCCTACCGCAGGCACTCGCGCGGCATCGTCATGACTGCCGGCGGTAAGTACGTTGGCAACGCCATCTTGTCGCTGCTGATGCTGCGCCGTACCGGCTCGACCCTCCCCGTCCAGCTGTTCCTTGACTCTCCCGACGACTACGCCACCGAGATGTGCGACACCACCATGGTCGAGCTCGGCGTCGAGTGCCGCAGCATGGACGCCGTCTTCAAGTCGACCCCGAAGCTGCCCAAGCTCGAGAAGTTCCAGTACAAGGCCTTCTCCATCCTCTTCTCGTCCTTTGAGGACGTCTTGTTCCTCGATGCCGACGCCTTCCCCATCCACAACCCAGACCACCTGTTTGATGTCGAGCCCTACATCTCCAGGGGCATGATCACCTGGCCAGACCTGTGGCTCTCGACATCCTCGAAGCATTTCTATGAAGTCGCCGGCATCCCCGTCCCCCCGATTGAGACCCGCCGCACCTCGGAGTCTGGCGTGATGCTCTACAACCGCCGCAAGCATGCCGACAGCTTGATCCTCGCGACCTACTACAACTTCTACGGCCCCGACTACTACTACACTCTGCTGTCGCAAGGCTCGCACGGCGAGGGAGACAAGGAAACCTTTTTGCATGCCGCAATGGCGCTGGGCAACCCCTTCTATGACGTTAGGACACAGATGAAGTTTGACGGCCGCTGGATCAATGGCACCTATGAAACATCGGGCATGATGCAGGCAGACCCAATGGAGGACTACACTCTCAACGGGCGCATCCCGGCCATGGGCAAGGGGGCCAAGTTTCCTGGCGCCAGCGAGGCGCGCTACTTTTTCATCCACCACAACGTCGTCAAGCTCAACATGAACAAGCTGAGCGAGTCGATGAAGCCGGCCTGGAGGAAGAACAAGGACGGCACGCTTCAGAGGCTCTGGGGTGACCAGTCACGCCTGACTGAAACCGCGGGCTATGATGTCGAGAAGGCCATGTGGGAGGAGATCATCCGGGTCAACTGCCACAACTCGTTCCTCTCAGACTGTAACGAGCTGAGACAATGGTACAAGACCATCTTCCCGCAGCCCAAGGCCAAGGAAGAAACGCAGGGTGCGCAAAAGGATGATAAGAAGGAGGATAAGAAAGAAGATAAGAAGGAAGACAAGAAGGATGAGAAGGCCGAGAAAAAGGAGGAGGCCAGTCAAAAGAAGGAGGAGACCAAGCAGGAGGAGAACAAAGGAGACCGCAAGACAGAGAGGAGAAGGAGGCGGGGCTTGGGTCGCTAGCCAATCTCGGGGCTTTTGATCTCTTCTCTTTTTCTCCTTCACAGTTCGGGTCATGCGATTGATTACTTTGGGGATCATCGCCGAGTTCAAAGGTCTGCACGGTTGCAGGCTTGCATTCTTCCTTTTGGTCACGCCTCACTCTGTCCGCTGCTCTGAGGAACTCACCCGAGATTCACAGACGAGGACGAGAACCCCAAAACTGGGGCTGAGAGCACGAATAAATAATGAGTGTTGGGGATACCCATAGATTGATGTCACGACATGGCGACAAGGAGCAAGCTTGGACGCAGGCATGTTATTGGCAGGCAGTAGACTTTTTTTCCTTTGTTGCAAAGATCAATGTAAAATCATTATCTGGACCATCTTGGCAGCCCGAACGAATAATGACACGAGTGACTTTAGTTGCAAGCCCCCCACATGTGCTGCGTATGCAATCTCCAAAGCAAGCCTTCCTCTCTTGCCCCCGGCGTTCTCTAGCGAGCCAATCCGAAATGTGACACATGAGTGATTTCTGTCCTGCCCTTGGTCAGCCAGCCAATTCCTTGGTGAGAGGCTTGATGTTGTCTGGTGGAACAGCCGGTCGGACAGATCGAGAGACAGGCGGGCTGCAACGAGTTCTAGCTTGGTGGCGTTCGCATCAGTGCGGTGACATCTTATCTCGGTTCTAGGAAGAATCGGGTTGTTGACATTTTGGTCTCGTGAATAGGACGGGATGTTCTCTGGTGCCAGGGCCTGAATCATGGGCAAATGGCGAGAATTTGGGAGATGCACGGGACGACGGCTGCACTTCAAGGCCAAGTGATCCAAGCTATAAATGAAAATGCGGCCTGCGGTGGCTTCCAACCTGAAAGAAGGGAAATTCGGGCGGTCTGACAGCAAAATATCTATCGGCCGCGAGGATGGTTGGTGCGACCTGATGGGTATCACACTATATCTACGATCCTGGGTCGTCAGGGGACCGAGTTCGGCCTTGGACGGATCTGGGTATGAATAGGCGTGAATAGAAGCACTTGGATCCTGTACACGGCTGGAGCTCTTACCTCCGTATTCTCCGCAAAGTTGACTAAGAAGCCCTCGATCAGCCAGATTAGCAAGCAGAGCTGCATTTGGGTGCCGGGACCGATCTGTAATGAATGCCAACGTAGGGACTAGAATTCACTATCGCCGTGTCATCCATCACCTCGTCCATGGTCCTGCAAAACCCAGTGTGCAGCATCCTGTGTGTCGGCAAGAGGCGACTTGGCAACTCAGCCAAAGATAATCAGCATGCATGCTCCCCGGTGAGAATTAAAGCCACAGTGTGGCTGTCCATGAAGCAAGTAGGTAGCTGTGGTGCTGGTCAAAAGGGGAAGGGAAAAGGGCTCGAGAGTCGAAGGTGGAGGGTTAGAATGGTCACCACGCCTCACCCAACCATAATGCAGCAGCTCAGATTTGGTTCATATACGAGTGTGGGAATGAGCCTCATCCTACTTATCAATTTGCTTAGCATTCTGGGCCGGAAGAGTGGCTGCGTGCGGAAGTTAAAGAAACCACGCCGGGTTGCCGAAAAGGGGTCTGAATAGGGGCTCAATAGCAGCCCCGACCCAATCACCCAACCCGCAGCTCTCGAACCGGAAAAAAATATCTCTCTCCTGTATCCGTGCGTCACTCCCTTGCACTGTCCGCCAACATGCATTTTCTAATCTTTCCGATGTCGCCGGAGTGCCCATGGACAAGATCTCGGAGCAGGGTCGTCGACCTGGCGGACGTACCAAAGCAGGGTGGCGTGCCGAATGGTCTCGCTACTTGGAGGTATCTCGGATCTGTCACACAGAAGCCTCGGATGCTGGCCAATACTCGCCCGTCATCCATGATTTGATATTCCCTCGACAGATAACACATCGACTTGGATCCGGTACCGTCGAAGAGAGACCGTGCATCGGCTTCTCCTTCCGGCTTTGTGAACTGTCAAATATTTCAAAGGATGTCTGCTACCGTCTCTTTTGAGGCTCGAACATGGACATTCCCGACTTGGGTCTGAATAGAGCCTCGTCCTTTTGTTCTTGCCACTCACGAGGTAGCCTCTCTCCTCGGGCCCTCTGGTCTCCCGAGTAGCCTTCCATGGCACCTTCTTTCTTCTCAAGATCAGGACATCGTCCTTTCTTTTGTCTTGAGAAGCGGGCCAAAGCCTATTCAGAGCAAGATGCCAGTCTATTGAGACACCACCCCTGAATAGAGCCTCCACCACCGAGCATACTCTGGGAATAGAACTTCCCGAGAAAGCTTCATTGACTGTTGTTCTTTAATCACAATGCCACGAAGAGCGCCCCTGCATCTACCCATAGCCTCCATCTCTCTCCTCCTTACCCATCAAAGGACATGCACGTACGAGTGAAGCAGCGTTCGACAAGCATCCCGACTCCCCCAGGAGTTCCCTCTGATCAGACGGTCCTCTGCTAGACCGGCATACAGCCGCCCAATGAAAACCCCCATCTACAAACCTCGACAACCATGAAGAACATCATACCCATAATCATAATCACCGCCCTCATGGGCGTCTTCGGCGCTGGCGCCGCCGTCCTTCACCCCGACCCGACCCACCTGCGAGCCAGGCGCTCCTGCGGTTCCGAGGGCCAGCACATCAAGCGCGCGGCCGAGGGCCTGGCCGGCGTCCTCGCCGCAGCCCGCGCCTCGCACCAGCCCGGCGCCGTCGACGCCCTCGCCCTCCGCGTCGCCTCGGCCCAGCCGGACCCGCAAGTCTTCTACAATGCCCTCGCCCTCCGCGACGCCTTCTTCCCGGAGGAGAAGGACGACGACGACGACGACGATGGCTGCCAACAACAACAACAACAACAACAACAACAACAACAACAACAACAACAACAACAGCAGCAGCAGCAGCAGCAGCAGCAGCAGCAGCAACAGCAGCAGACCGACAGGCTCGCCGCACGCGCCCGCACGGTGGGCTGCGGACCCCGCGGCTCGGCATGCTGGAAGCGCGGCTACGACGACGAAGGCGACGGCGGCGGCGACAACAAGCGCAGGTGCGAGCGGGACGGCAACGCCTGCACCGTCGCCAGGCGGGCCGCCACGGCCGTTCTCGAGGCCGTCGATGGCGCCGCCTGGCCGTCATCCACCACCTCCTCCTCTCCCTCTTCTTCTTCTGCCTCTGCCTCTGCCTCTGCCTCTGCCACCGCCAGCCCCCCGCCGCCGGCCCATGAGGCCCGGTTGAACGGCTGCAGGTTCCGCGGTCGGTCTTGCTGGAGGCGCCACGAGGGCGGCGTCGGCGTCGACTGCGCAAGAGCCGCCCGCGACGACCTGGACGCCATCGGCGTTGCCGCCCGCGAGGTGCTCGCCTCGCTCGGGTAAAGCGGCTTCCCCCGGACGCTAGCCGGGTTGCGGCGTCTTCTTTCCTTTCTCTTCTTTTCTTTTTTTTCTTTCCCCCAGTCTTTCGTGAGTCCCTTTTTTTCTCTATACCCCCGGAGCTGGCTCTGACTGCCATTGACGAATGAGAGCTCTACGCCGTTTTCATGATTATTATTTTCTAATCTGAATCTTCGGTATCACTTCGGTGTACTTTTTTCTCATCTTGCCTATTTTCTTTTCGTTCGGCTTTGCTTTTTGATCGTTGACGACAAAACCAACAAAAACCCGAACCCATACTACAGCCCAATCACCACAAAAGCAACTTGGGTTCGTTTTGGAGGGAAGTTCTCTGCCTAGCTAGCTGGCTATGCATGGAGCCGGGACTCCCCCCAACCCCGATTTACTCTACTCTAGCGGTTTTGCTCTCATTCCTGAGACAGCCAGCCATTTTTTTTCTGTCGCATGACAAGCGTTGCGACCTTGACGAGCTCGTGTGAGGATGTTTTGGGGATCCATGCGGCGGGGGTTGACAGTTCGGTGGTGTAGGATTATAATACAAGCTGTCGCCGTCGTGATATTTGTTGTTTGCAGCTTCTTATCTCACAAATCTTCGGCTGCCAATGCAAACTCGCCGGGCGGCTTAGATTATCTAGCCCCGTATATGCACGTCATTGTTGATCCGATGATCACTGGTCCGTGAACGCGTACCCATGGAAGACGGAGGGCCCGGTGATGGAGTGTGCACAAGGAAGATCTCGTTCGATCAACCTCGGAAAGGAATGGTGTACAAAAGAGAACTGCAGCCACAACTCTATCGAGGTACCTCAAGAGCCGGTATATCGCCTTGGATCTCGCATAAGCGGGTATATAGTACAGCAGGGGTGTCTAGAGTGACAGGACATAAAAAGCAAGAACGCAAAGTCCAGCCAACCACTCTTTCACATCAGCAGACGCCAGAGACCCAGCATCAAGGCCGCGAAACCGGTGCACAGGCCCATGAGCCACTGCAGCGTCTGGAACTTGACCTGCTCGAGCTGCTGCCTCAGCGCGGCCGCCTCCTGCTCGATCTTGGTCTCGGTCTCCTTGATGCGGAGCTCCTGCGACACGGCCTCCTCCCTGATCCGGCCCTTCTCGAGGTTCAGGTCCAGGCGCACGCTGGCCTGGGTGCGCCCAATCTCGTCGCGCAGGCGCGAGTTGAGCTTGGCGATGTCGTTGGTCAGCCGCTCGTGCGCGGCCCGCGTCGTGTTGGACTCGGTCGAGTCGGCCGCCAACAGCTCGCTGCGCAGCTTGGCAAAGTCCACCTTTTGCGTGTACGTCGCCTTGGCCGCGTCCTCGCGGGGCACCATTGTTCGTGTCAGGTTCTGGATGCTGTCGAGGGGCAGGGCGTGGCTGGCGTTAGCAAGGAGGAGAGGAAGAGAGAGAGGGGGAAGGAGAGGGCCGCTTTATGCGCCGGCGCATACCTTTCCTCGATGACATCGTTAAGCACCTTCATCATCGCGACCGACTGTTCCTCGGTGAACCCTTCGCTCTGCAGGCGCTGTACGAACTTGAGAGTGTCGAAGTGGTGGTCCCGTCGCATCGGCGCTGAGACATGGAAGCTTCTCCTGCTGCCCAGCGCCGCACTCTGCTGCTGCTGCTGCTGCTGTCGCTGTCGGAGCGCGGCGCCTGTTCTTGTCGGCCTAGGCCCAGCGCAGCTAAGACTTTGTCTACCGCTTGCGCTTGAGTAGAAGGAGGACTGGCCGGGGCCCGCCCACGGCTGTTGCTGCTGCTGCTGCTGCTGCTGCGTCTTGCCAGAGAGGGGTCTTGGGGCGCGCGCGCATATGGCGGCGCCGCTCCCCGCCGCCGCCGGGGCCTGCCAGCTCAGCCGGGGGAGGAGGAACCTCGGGAGGGTCTGGACTGCGCTCATGGTCGCTTCTGGCTGGGCTTCTGGGGAGATGTGGCGCGAGGAGACCGGGAACGAGCGTCTTATGGAGGCCCTTTGTCCCTCACTGATCTCGACAATGGCATCGCGGCCCAGCGGGACTCGGAAGGTGACGTCTGTAGGGTGGAGCAGTGAACAACGCACGTGCGTCTCGCGCCATCCAATTGAGCAGGATGTTTCCCGACGGGGCTGCGGCGGGGCGGGGCGCAAATTCGCATCCGCTCTCTTGGCCTCAGGCACCACATATCCATCAGGCTGGACACAAAACCCGGCCCACGAAAATTTTCGTCTTTGGAACTTTCTCCCTCTTTTCCTCCCATATTGAACAACGCATTTATATCACATTCTCGAAAATCACAATTTGATTCGAGGCGCGCGGTCTCCGCAGTCGCCCAGGACACATCGAAAGTTTTCGAACAGAATGGAGAGGAGATTTCAGCGGACAATCTTGGGTGCGGCGCTTCCCTCGTCCCCTCGGGGGCCAAGGTGGGAAGGGTCGCAATGATTGAACGTACAAATGCCGTGCATTGCATGTGACGGCGCCCGTAGACCTGTGCCTGGCTTGCCACGCGTGCCCTGACATAGCGGTAATGAGAGTGGCCTTGGTGATGAGTGAGTTGGCAATGTTCCGTGCAGTCTGCGTCCTGCCGTGTGTGCGTGCGCTCGGACGTGCTTCGATGCTGCACTGCCCAGGTGGCGCCGTGCCATGATGCCAAATACAAGCTTGGCACACAGATATCGGTGCCTCGCGCCGCCACCCACGGCAGTTGAAGACTGTGGCAGGCTCGAGCCGGCCCTGGGTTTTGCCATCGCAAGATTGCCCAGGAGTTCCGACATCTGGGTCTGTCCTGAACACGTAGCTCCCTTTAGGTGCCCTGGTCCCTGGATGGGCTGCTCCGTGGCTATCTTGCCATGTCCAAGCTTGGAAGCTTGGAATGGAACGTTCACATCCTTGCTTTTCAGGTCCTGGGAGCGCGCGTTCCATGACAACTACGGGATGCCCTGGCGGTCGAGGACATCGGGGGCGCTGCTGTCCATTTTTTAGGCTTCCTTCCGCTCGTGGCTTATCCGACATGCCTGTGCCAGCTTGATGACAGCAGCCCGGGTTCCGAGGAGCCCAACCCGGAGTTTCCAGAACGAGCATAAAAATCCAGGCCCGACGGGCTTACCCGTTCGCTTTTGTTGAACGTGGAGAGTGGCACAGGCATGGGTATCAAATTGGGTATCCAGATGCTCGGATATTTTGTCTGCCCTTTCCTTTCTTCTTTCCGCCACGATCAACAGGTGCTTGGCCCGATGGGGACGCCGCCTGAGACATGTCGAGCCGGGCCACCCAGGCAGGGCTGAGTGGCTTGCTGTGCCGTCGTCCAGACCCATCCAGACGCCCTTGGTCACCGGCCAACAACACGTGTGCGGGCCGTGCTCTCTCACCAACGTTGCTTTTTTGCCTCCCTCACAATTCCGGGCAAGAACCCCGGGAGCGTGGGCGTTGTTGAACCATGTCATGAGGCTGGCCCCATTCCCCTCCTAAATCGGGGGAAGTGCGGTGGCTGACGAGCATCAGGAGCAAAGGTTATTGAAGGGATAGGCCTGGAGCGTTTGGCGTACAGGGAGTTTGCGCATACGAGGGCGGCAAAACCCACCGCGAGCAGCCAAGTCAGTCAGACCAGTGTAGGAGCCGCCCTGCTCGAGGTAAGCAGCCAACGGCGGCGCAGAGTCGTGGTCCCCACTGTGGTTGCCTTGGCTTTTTGAAACCAAAAGCGGCTGAGATGAGAAGATGGACGGGCAGCAAGAGAGGTCGGCTCTGCCCCATTGGCCAATGGGCCCGTGGCAGGGCACTGTAGCGATGGGTTCCCTATTTTTCCGGGGGGGAGACGAAAAAATGGAGGCTTGCCGTTACAGCGAGAGATCGGAAGAGCGCATGTCACCCGTTCTTCCAGCAAGCCCGACGACCCGAAAGCACACAGTGGGTGTTTCACAACCGCCGCCCGCACAGCCCACGGCCAGCTGGGATCCTTTCCCATGGGAAAATAAATGGACACGAGCCGCGGAGTCCAGGCCCACCTCCACAATCCTGGAATCAGGTGACCGCGCGACTGTGGGGACCGTCCGGAGCGGGGTAGCGGTCCTCAATTGTTTACAATCGCGTCTCGAAGCTGGGACGTCATTTGTTTACGTTGCTAGGCGTGAAGCACAAAAAATTTTCAGCGCCCGGGGGAGAAACGAAAAAAAAAAGCCATGTCGCAAGCGAACTTTTTGCCATTTATCGGTTACACTTGAATGGCGGTGTGGGCCGTCACATCTGCCGAGAATCGGCTCAAGCATTGCGCAAAACCCGGGTCATTGAGACCATCCCCAGACGAAACCTGAATGGAGTGCATCTTGCCTCTCTATTGTGCGTTCACACAGCTGGGACATGGACATGGACATGGGCATGGCGCAATGCAGGCAGATACCGCAGCCAAGGTGGTGAGCCTTGTCTGCCTGGCCTGCGCGGCCATCTCACTGGTAGAGAAGGGTGGCCAGGGTCGGCCGACTCCACCGGCGTACCGCCCACGTTGCCGCATGCCTCAAACCAAGAGCGATTATGCGCGTTCTTTGATCACACGCAGCTCGCTCGCAGTCAGGCTGGGAGGAGCGGGGCAAGGGTTCTATTTTTTTTCTCCCTCCCACCAAGCTGACGGCTGAGGTACTGATGCTACCCTTCCGCGCCGGCCGTAGATACGCACGAAACGGCCAAGCATGCTAGTGGAGAGGGGAAAAAGAGGAGTTGGCGGCTGAGGGGGGGTGGCCAATGGACCGGAGCGGTTGGCTCACAAGTGCACGGCGCCGTCGCACTCGCCATCCGTTGGCTTCGCCTGTCATTCTGTTTGGTGCATCTTGTGCCTGGCTGGGCCCCGCCGGTTCTCGAGAAATAGAGGCTTGGAGCCAACGCGGAGAAGGATCGAAGGGGGGCGTGAGGGGTGCGTATCGGTAGGCTAGACTACGAGGGCACCCGTTTTTTGGTATCAGGTGTGCTAAACTAGGGCGCCCCGCAGCCGCCCTCGGCTTCCCAAAGATTAGAGGAGAGTCTAGGTGTTCGCCATCAATGTCCCTCGGGGGTGGCGATCATCGTCCGAGTTCAGCTTGGCCGGTTGCAATCGCGCGCGGCCTGGGTGAGCTCCTCGACAAAAAACCCGGCCACGTCTTGTCATTGGTCGCCAGACCCTGGCCGTGGCGGGCGGCGCAGCCGCTTCCTCCATCTGACATTGATCACTCCCACACCTCGGCACCCCTCCTCTTGAGGCTTTTTCCTCCCCTCCTTTGTTGACTTTAACCGCGCCGTTGCTCCGGCACCCTGGAGCTTCGCCATCGACGGTTCCGTCGCAAGCCGCAGCACTATCCATTTTGCGGTGCCGGAGGGCCGGGGCGTAGTGGTGGTGGTGGGCTTGGTTGGTCATACTTTCGCTCAAGCTTTTCCGTGGGTTCCGTAGGTTCCGTACGGCCTTGTACCTGGTGTCTGCGTCGCGGGCTGCTGCATGCTATCGAGGCGGTGTAGATGGCCTGACGCCGGACGGAGAAAGTGTGACTGCAGCAGCTGAGTTGTGGACGCTAGATGGATGCATTGCATCGCGAGTAGTGTGGTGCGGGACAAAGCTGAATACCAGATCAGGAAAAAAGTAAACAACGGGCACACCTTTTTTTTTCTTGCATCGCGACGCGCGTTGTTTTCTTTGCCCACCCTCGCCAATCCCGAGGCCCAGCTGTGCGGTTACGACTGGTGCCCCTCCATGCAACCCCGGGCCATGACAATGACACAACCGATCACGTCGCAGGTGTCGAGGGGCGAGCTCGAGGGTGAGGGGCGGTTTCCTCTGCCCCTCCTACCTAGGTCTGTCTGCCTTGGCCCTGTTTTCTGCTGCATGCAGGTGTTCAATGCAGCTGCATGCAACTGGAGACGTCGTGCAGGAAACAGCAAAACAGCCGGCCGGACTCAAGACGGGAGGGAGGGGCACCAGGCAGGCAAGCGAGCGACGGCCCAAGGCAGTGGAGTCCTTTTGTTCTCGCCGTGCCGCCGGAGCGTGGGCGTGGAGACCGAAGACGGAGGCCGATGGAACGGTGGCCAACCCTCACATTATGGAGCACACGAACGGCTGGGATGACGTCGTACGACCAGGACGAGATCTTGAAACCCTACGGGAATCGGTGTCGATGGGGGATGGGTGTCGAGAAAACAGGCCATGATTGTCGCTGCTTGTTGCTTGTTGCTTTAATTCTCCCCTCCGACCGTCGTTCCTTTTTCCAAGGCTGGAACCCGTATAAAGTTGCCGCGGGCTGACTTTAGCGGCAACCAAGTTTATGCGAAAGCTGCACGCTGCAGCACGGCGGCCACAAAACGCGACCAAAGAGGGAGCGATTGAGGAGCCGGTGCGGGCACTTGATTGCTCGACGTCGTGATTGCCGAGCCGACGGGCTGGTAGCACACAGCACGAGGGAAGCGTAGAGATAGGCTGAGTCGCCCTGCGGATGGCAGGCCGAGATAGGACAAGCAAGGCAGACGAGATAAACAACCCGCCATCGTGATTTTGCAGCTCCCACGCCAATTAGAACGCACGTCCGTTTGCTACTCAGTTGACAGCGAAGCCGCCGCCATTTTGCTTTTAATTAATATCACTAGCAGCCTTTAGCCTGCCGCGCGAGGATCGCGCGGTAATTCCCCGACCGGTCCCATTCGCCGGTGCTGGGCGCCAAAAAAAAAAAAACCAAGGCAGTCGTTGACATCATTCGCCCAACCAAAATATCCGAACTCACCGGCACCGCCTGTATTCTCGTGTCTAAGACAAGGCCAGGTACCCGTCCGCCTGTTCCTGTTACCGTGCAGGACCCAGGGCCGGTCGCGAGATTGATCCAAATCCCATTCTCGCAGACAACCCCATCGCCAGACCTGCACAGAAAGGGGATAACAGATTATGGCATCTGTGCCAATTGGCCCGTTCTCGCTGGCTAATATGGTAAACGAGGGCTAGGAACCTGGCCGGCTCCCTTTTCCGCTCGCTGTCAGCGGCAGCTCGCAGCGCACTGTCCGGAAGGGCGTCCAAACGCGTGATTAGTGGTCCGCTACACCGCACTGCACATTTGCTGTGCATTTATTACCGTTGATACCGTGCTACAGTGTGAACGCACAGGGCGGGGGCCCGAAGATGCTGGCTGGGCTGTCCTGACTGGCTGGCTGGCACGGGCACCGCGAGCCGTTTGCTGGATGCAGTCAATTGAGGCGGCGCGTCCTGGTCTTGGCTGCCTCGGGCGACCCAGGCCGACCAGGCCGGCCACCCTGGGGTGCCATGGCTCTTAGCTGCCGGGGTGATCTTTGGAGCCAGGGCCCCTGCATCCCCTCCCTTCCCACCGACAGAAACAACCGGCGCCATCGAGCTAGGCCTAGTCCGCGTAGCAGCGCGAGGGAATGGGAGAAAACCCGCCTAAACAAGCCCCCAACTCTCGGTTCCCCAGGCAGTGAGGGCGCACGTGCAGGCCACGAAGCTGGGCCGTTTCTGGCTCCCTTGCAATTGCGAGCTGGTAGCTTCTGGTAGTGCACTGCTGTGCTCCAGGCCCGGCCCAAAGCGCGGTCATAGAGGCTAGCAAGGAGACATTGCCCGGCTCAACATCAAATTTAACAAGTGGCAGCGTCACAGGCTTGTCAAACCTGTCAGCCACGTTTGACAGCCTGTTAGTCTCTTGTCAAAGCCTCGCGGAGGAACCCTTGGCGAGCCCCAAGAGCAGAGGCTCACATGCAAGCAAACTCCACGCAGGCGCGGGAATTTTCTTTTTGCTAGCCACGGGATGCATGTGTAGCTGAAAAAGAAACAAGACGAAAAGAAAAGACAGCCCCAAGGGTCTCCGTCCCTTACGGATCACGGCCGGCGTTTCTCCCTCGCTTGGAAAAGCAACTGGGGCTGGACTTTGCCGATTCGAGCCATCAAATGATACCTGCGGCCCGTGGGCACGGACGGTGACATGCCATCGGCCCTTTCATCGAGGCTCCCAGAGATGGGGCTCAGCAAGGGAGACGACATGAAGGAAGGAAAAAAAAAGGGAGTCCGAAAAAGAAAGAAACGAGGCAGAAAAAAAAGAATTAAAAAAAAAGAAGGAACAGGAAAATGGCCAACCCGCCAATAGAGAGACAGCCGAAAAAGAAGCGACCCGATTCCCATGTATGCATCCACCTGTGTTGGCGCGAGTCTGGGGTAGGGACCGAAGGGCGAGCCTTGCTAGGGTTGCATTTGGCCAGCAGACTCGCGAAACGTCCCCAGAGCAGCATGCACAGAGGGTCCATTTGGCGGCCCATCTTCATATCGGCCGTTTATCCCAGAGCTCCCTTTTTTTTTCTGTTCGTGCGTCTTCGGCTACACCCCGGGTTGGGTTCTCGCCTACACGGAAACGAAATGCGTCCTGCACGCTTTGGCCCTTTGTCTTCCCATGTCCATCCCGCAGGCAGCCAGGACAAGAGCCGCTTTTTCGCGTCTTTTCGGAAGGGGAAGGAAAAAAAAAAGCGAGAGAGCACGACACTGTGGGCGAGCACAGAGCACAGGAATGCCGTTCTGGAAATTCTGGTGATTTGCAGTGCACGTACAGCACAAGGTCCCCTGGGCAAGCCTGACCGACTGGCCTGTGTGCAGCCTGTGCCATTTTATTCTTCATATTCCTTTTTACATTCTTCTGCCCTCGCTTGCCTCGACCGCCGTTTACGGGACATTCCCCCCCACCGACAAAAGTCGGGGTGGGTTTTGATGGGATAATAGCCGGTTACCGTGGAAAAGGCACCAGAAGACGACGCACGAGGCATCTTGAAAGATCCACGCCTGCAGTCCACGTCTGCACGTTGTCGATAGTGGACGCTGCAGGCTGCAGGCTGCACATTGGATCTCCATCGCCATACCGAGAAGAAAAAAAAAGCGGCACGCCGAAGAGGCGGTAAACGAAAAGTTTGATTCGATGGTCGGTGCCGCCGCGTTGGGAATTTTGTTCAATTTGGTTTTTTTTTTTTTGGCTGAGGGGTAGGTACATTGCACAATGTCTCTTTGTTGGAGCCGCCTGCCTATGCGCTCCAGCGCCATGCACGCAACACTGATGTGCAGGTGCTCGACACGTGGGCGGCTCAGCTTTCATTGTGCATGTTTCGCGCCCAATGCGACCACCGAGATGGATGGCAATCGCTCCTCAAACGCACTGTAGATTCCTTCATTCTGGTCCTCGCAGCCCTAGTGGTCGAGTCGTCCTCCTTGATCATTTAACATCGCCGCGGTTACGACGCAAGGCGGTACATGTAACCCCAACGACGGGAAGCTTGAACCCGTTTGGCGCCCTAGCTACCAGAATCCCTGGCTGCCAACGCACACTTTTTGCAAATTGGTGTGCGGCACAGTGACCCAGCCTTGCCTTCGGGTGGCCCCAAAAAACGCCGTTTTGGGGAAAGTGCGTGGTGTCTCTCTTTTAGACTCTCGCCATAGGAACAGGCGAAAAAAAAAAGAAAAAGACGGTCCTGGGCGGAATTGCGTGCTAGCCTTTTCTTTACCGTGGATGCCAGGCCCGCCCTACCAGACAACCCCTGCAATCGCCGCCCTGTCTCAGCCGAGGGAGGGAAGCCAGGGGGTGGTGTGGTGGGCTGGCCCAGGGATTGGAAAGCTACCCCTGCCCTGTCGGCCGGCCATTCGAGCTGGATTGCCCTTTCTTGCCGGTTCTTGTGAGTGGGCAGAGCAGCAGAGGAGCGACTGGGTGCTCCTCCCAAGTGCTCCTCTCATCCATCTCCCCCTCCCCATCGCTGGGCCCCCCTGCCTAGCTGGACCCATGCTCCGTTTCGTTGCGGTTGAGCCTTTCCCTTCCCACCCATGCCCTCTGCTGCTACCATGGGGTGGCATCGGAGCAGTGAGCCAACCAGAGCCAAGTGGGTTTCCCTCTCGTTTGTTCTCGGCCGGCTGGCACGGACGGGTGGGCGAGGCCAGGACGGCTCGGATTGGCTCTGCTAAATGACGACAGTTGCTGTTTGCGGGCTTCTGAGGTCGCCTGAGACAGATGGGTTTTGCGTCCGGATTGGGAAGGAGGCATAGGCTTGGGGCTCGCGGGTGCCGGCTGGCTGTCTGGCCATTGTATTCCGGGCCGAGCCCAGTGCTGGGCTGGGCTGGGCTGGGCGGTGGGCGAACAGCTGTCAGCGCCCTTATTCCCGGCATGCGATATCCCATCGCATCCCTGGATGGCCATGGCGCGCGAGATGTCATTTGATAATACCGACTGTTCTGAAAGGCGCCATAACCCAGCCTGCCATCTGCACGATGCGGCCTGCTGGAGCGGTCCAGAGCCTGCCTGCGAGTTGTGGAGCCGGTGGCCATCCGATATGGTGGGCGGGCGGGACGGTCGGTGCAATGGAAGCTCTTGCTACAGCTTCTGCCACGGCCGTGACGCTAGTGTTGCATACCTGGCCCTGGACGTGCAGCAAAAGATGCATGCAGCTGCCCGGTCCCGCGACTCTTTTTTTTCTTCTGTGCTGCACGGATTTCTGGCATTGTCGGGGAAACGAGGCACGCGCGCGCGCGATTTGACCGGTTGCATCCATTGTGAACGCGCGCGAGGCGTTCCCGAGACGAAAAAAAACGAAGCAGGGAAGAAAATAAAAAATTACCAGCGGTGTCTCTAAAATGGCCCATTGCGGCTAATGGCACTCGGCGGTGTCTCTGAGTGCCCTAGATTCCCCGAATCATCGTGGGCCCAGAGGTCTCAGCTGCACCTGGCAGACGAGCCGAGCTAGCAACCGCCGGGCGGGCGCGGTGCGAAGCCATGCATGGCTGCACACACCTCGTCCCGCCATCTTTCTCTCTCGCCTGGCGCGGGCCCCTCCTCTCCCCTCGTTCGGCGACATGGCGGCCGGCGAGCATGGCAACGAGAGCGACAACGGCAACGGCAACGGCAGTCTCGCCTGGAATTACGTCGTCGTGCGTCGTCGCCAGCCGGGCGACGAGTGCGCCTTCCATAAATGTAGGCAGACGGCGACCGCACAATGCTACACGATTACCGCAGCGGGCGGCGGGCGGCGGGCACAAAATCCTGATGCCGTGCGGGCGGGCGCCTTGATTTGCTCGCGGCGGGAGGATGATGATGTAAATGGGCGGCTTGGCCTGCCCCGGCCGGAGCCGTTAACCTGCTGGGCTGGACCAGGGCCTCTTGAAAATGAAGCCGGTTGGGGCCAGCCCACCCGCTGTGGTCCGTTTGCAGCGCTTACGGGTGGGTCCTGGCAGCGAGCAGGGCCCCCCGAAGATGAGCAAAGCAGGGAGCCGGGGCGAGGGCGGGCGACAAGGGCTGGCCTGCTGGTGCTTGAGCGTGTGCGCTATACTGTGGAAGGG
>PYSQ01000059.1:3679-74642 GCA_003049435.1 Nakataea oryzae | reverse complement strand
CAGCAGCAGCCGCGCGAGGTGCGAGGTGCGAGGGAAAACCGCCGGCACGCACCAGGCCACGACCGAGCAACCGCTATCTCCCCTGACAACCTCTGGGTCGGCGCTCACCCATTTGCGAGCTCCACCGGCCACACCACCCTGTGAATGGCCTTGCTACTACTTCTTGACGCCGGTCCCCTCACTCGGCGGCCTGCTCTGCTCTCGTTTCCCCCTCAGCCCATCGTCGGACGGGACGAGGTCGGAATCGTGACGCCAATCCTTCTCTGCCGTGTGCACTGCTCCCCAGCAAAGCCCAGCGTCGACACCTCGAAAGCGTCCCTTCCGCCGCCGGAACCGACTCTTTCTTTCTGCTCGGCCTGCAGCGCGCATAAGCAAGAGGACCACCCCCGGCAAGGAAAAAAAGGCTCCCCCGACGAAGCGGAAACGTGACGCCCACACACCCCCCGGGCCCAACCCCAGAAGGAAGATCGTCGAGAGCGCGGCCCTGGCAGTGCATCTCCATCCTCTCGACCCGACGCCGTCTGCCGCGTTTCGCAGCTCTGCCCGCTACCACCAGCTAGCGACCCAGCAAGCAAGCACACCCCCCGCTTGTGCACCGCCGCCGTTCGCTGCACCACGGCAAGGGAACTAGAAAGAGCACGCGTCTGAGCACCCCAGCCCGGCGTGGTTCCTTCTCTGCACCCACCCCCTCCCTTGGGATCCTGCCTCCAGGCCGCCCGTTCTCTTAACCACACAGACTCGCCTCGATTGTGCCCTTTTCTTTTTTTCTGCAAAGGAACGCATTGATGTCTTCGGTCACACGGCCTTCCGATTCCCGTCCCTAGCACCTCCTCTTGACCCGCCGCGGCCCCAAGAGAAGCTCCTGCCGCACATAGCTGCCCGCAGCCAATCCACACCCCGGTCCCACCCAGGCACTCCTTGGTTGAACCGGAAACGGCAGCGCAGACAGCAACCTCCTCGCCGCCTTCATCTACAGCCACGTCCGCCCTTCGAGAGCGCTTGCACGGGCTTGCCTTTGGTTGACATTCCACCATCACCGCCGCGGCCTCTACTCGCCTACATTCCCTCGTACTGTGGTCGCAGGCCGGCACGGCACGTTTACTTAATAGTTAAACCGAACCAACCACCACGTCCACGTTGCCGCATTTGCTTGCTGGCAACCTACTCCCGGCGAGCCATCACGACCCAACCAGTCCCTGCCGCTTCCAGGGAAAGGAGGATTTTCACGAGGAACAAGACCAAAACCGCCCAGGTCCTACCCATTCACTGGCTCGGACCTGACGACGTGCAACGCCGCTCCCACTCGCCTTTCACGAACACCAGCCGTTCGTGATCGACGTAGACGAATACCAACGACACCACAACCACAACCCACACAGCAACCATGGAGGACTCATCACCACTGGCCGCCATGCGCCGCCCCGCCGGCCCTCTGTTCGGTCACCGCACCGACGCCTTCCGTGCCGACGTCGGCTTCTACTCCCCCGAGAGCAAGCCGAGGGCATTCAACCTGCGTGAGCAGTTGGCCGGAAAGCGTGCCTTCTTCCCCGACGACTTCATGAGGGGCTCGTCACCCGGCATCAGCCTCACTGCGGATCTGTGCCAGAACTTCCGCATAGACCAGGACAACAGGTGCGTTTGCTTTGTTTGACGGCACGGGCACTTGATGCATCCGCCTTGGGGTGCCCTCGAGTCAGGGATATAAGTCTGTCAACGCAAAAAAGCTAACGTTTTGTTTCTACCAATCGCAGCCCCAAGTTCCCCACACCACGCAGGGCACTGTTCACCTCCAACTTGATGTGCGAGATGGGTTCGCGTGGTAAGCATGCCATCCTCCTCCCGTTCCTGCGACGGGATGCACGAGGCGACGGCTGGCACCTATGTCGTGCATAAGTGGGCTTTGCTGACAACTGGCAGACTACATTCCCTCAACGCCTCTGATGGCTGCGTCGCCCTCTCCATGCGGCATGGTGGAGATGATGGATATGTCGCCCTTGCCCCACAAGCTTCCCGCTGGTGCGCTGGTGGTCCCGGGCCCATTAATCTGCGAGGTTGAGGTCGAGTCCCCAGTCCTGATGGATGGCGAGGAAGAGAGCCAGTCCAAGGAGGCGTCACCACAGCCAGAGCCCGCCGAGCCTGCAGAGCCGGTGGCGCCTGCTGCCCCCGTGGTCGCTGAGGTTCCCAGGCCCATCATCGAGCGCCGGAAACTCGCTGTCCGCCGTCCGTCTCTTACACGGATGAAGGGCTTCTCCACCAGCAATCTGATGACCCGCGGCCAGCCTGACAACCAGCTCCCCCCCTTCAAGTTTGGCGGTGCCGATACCAAGGTTGGCTCATCTGGTCTTAGCCTTAGCGAGTGCTTCCAGGTTTCGCCTCCCCAGGAGCGCCGCCCTGCGACGGCCAACAGCCCGATTGCCAACGTCCCCGGCCCGATCCGTGCCCGCAGCCAATTCTCCAACCTCGCCAGCGCGGGCATCTCCCGCAACGGCTCCCCGATCTCGAGCCACTCCAGGCGGCCTTCGAACCCCTTCATGCGGCCACGTAAGCAGTACCGCCGCTCGTTGAGCATGTTCGAGAACTCGGGCGAGGTCATGATGAAGGCGCGCAAGGAGGAGGCCCCGGCACCTGCCCTCGCCTCCGTCATGGACGTCGAGGAGCCGGCCGAGCCCATCCTGCCGCACTTCTTCCCCGAGGGCCAGAACGACAGCATCCCGCGCATCAAGCGCTCGACCCTGCTGGACGTCCTGGACGGTCGCTACAACGAGCAGTACGACAACAAGCTCATCATCGACTGCAGGTTCGAGTACGAGTACGACGGCGGCCACATTGACGGTGCCATCAACTACAACGACAAGGACCTGCTGGTTTCGCACCTGCTCAAGACCCCCATGGAGGGCCGCACCCTGATTGTGTTCCACTGCGAGTACTCGGCCCACCGGGCACCCCTGATGGCCCGCCACGTGCGCGCCGAGGACCGCACGGCCAACGCCGAGTTCTACCCTCGCCTGACCTACCCCGAGATCTACATTCTCGACGGCGGCTACAGCGGCTTCTTCGAGGAGCACCGCGACAGGTGCTATCCCCAGGCCTACGTTGAGATGGGCGCGGCGGAGCACGCCTTTACCTGCGAGCGCGAGATGGGTCGCCTGCGTCAGAACCGCAAGGGCGGCCTCTCGCGCGCCCAGACATACGCGTTCGGCACCGGCGGCGTCCAGGACTCGCCCACGGCACCTCAGCGTTCGGTCTCGGCATCGCACTGCAAGGACTCGTCGCCAATGTCGGTCATGCTCGGCGCCTCTCCCATACTGGGCAGCGACCGCTTCCATGCTAGGCGGATGGCCTCGTACTGAGCTGGTCCGGCTCCCCGGAGCCACACCCTCCGGCCTCGGCTCTGTTGATCGACGCATGACGAACCATCCCCCAGCCTGCCTAAACGCATGCTGGGACTAATATGTCTTGTCAAGATCCACAGCAGTTCCCGACGCCTGACTGTGCGGCTCTTGATCGACTGACTCACCCGAGAAGATGTTCAGTGACCATCCGGAAACACATCTCCTTTGGATCCAACGGTGCGCTCGCATTTTTTTTGCTTTTTCGCCGCCACTGCGTGTCATTGGTCGTGCTCCGCCGCCTTACCTTCTTGGACTGTTTTATACCACGCTTTTTATCGGTTCAATGAGGCGGCGGCCATCGACCACGGAGGCCAAGTCCCTCTTTGTTTTTCATCATTCTTCGCATCTTTTCCCCGTCGTCCTGAGGCATTGGCATAGCATTTGCATTTGAACCGCGCTCCCAGCATGCCCTTGGATCCGGCATCTGAGTGGCCATCTCGGCCGCGATCTTTGGTTCTCTCTCTCTCTGCGTCTTTTGTGCTTTTTCCAGCAAGCAAGTCACGTTATTCCGCCCTGTTGCGCTTTGCAACCCAACACACAAAACACGTCGCGTTCGGAGCGACCTCGATCGTCATCCAGTCGTCGCTTCCGTTGCGCTCCTCGTTCAGGAGACGAGAAGCCGCGTCTTTCCTGCTCGACAACTATTTGGCATGCCCCCCCTTATTGCCTCCCGCATCGCTTGCGCCTCTCGAGCTTTCCACCTGCTCCTGTCGCACCAGCTATTTGCCCTGTGGTGTCATGACGAAGTCACCAACAACACCTGGCTTGCACATGCCCGAGACTTTCAGCAAGGGTTTGCCGTTTTTGCCGGCAAGTCAAACCGGCAAATTTGTCGAGCTCAAGACACAACTGCGTCGTTCGACAGTAGCTCTCCAGTGCGAAGCTACTCGTCGCAGGAAAACAACAACTCAACACGCCTTGGTCGTCTAAACACGACCGCAACTTCTCCTTTGTCTGTGTCCACTCACAACCGTCGGGCCGTAGTGCCTCGGTTGCGATCTCTATTGTATAGGGTTACGGGGTTTGTCCTGAAAAAGGGGAGCCTCTGCTCTATTGTTTGTGTGCGTCTTTGGTTTGCTTTTTGCGGTCTTGGGCTGCCGCGGCGCCTTCTTTTTTTATATCTTGTACAATACGTTTTTCCTGATTTTGTGGAAGCGAGCATGCGCAGCAAAAAATGGTAACTTGATGGAAACAAGGTGCGAGTGGTACTGAGCGGGAGTTTGTTCCCGCCTTCGAAAAGAAGACTGGGCTGTGTGTGGGACTGCGTTTTTCTCCTCATCCTTTATTCCCCCCATCATCCATCCATCCATCACCGAGTCTGTTGTCAGCCCAAGTCAGTCGTATCACACTCACAAGCCCCCTTGGGGTTCAGGATCTCATCGAGCGGTTAAGAAACCCGAGACAGAGCCATCCACCAAAACAAAAAAAAGAAGACAAACACAAAAAAAATAAGAAAAGGACACTTATTTCAACCATGACCTCGCCTTGCATCGTTTGCGTGACTTGATGTGCATCGTGCCTGAATGCGTTGTAACCTCGAGCAGATGGTGCTCCTGTTGGCCATCGTCATGCACATGATCTCTGCATACTGCAGTGGTCCGCGGCCATTGCACGTGGCAATACCCCTGCCCGACCCCTGTCTGAGGGGTCGGGTTCGGGACGGCTGTCACAACCTTGTTTGCCACCCCTGGTACGAACCTTTGGCAGACCGTGATCACGGGTTGACTTAAGCATATGCCTTTGGGACGGTTTTGTTTAGTGCCGTGACAAGTCAGATTTGAACCTGTAAGGCTAGACTGGGCTGAACCCAACAATGCTTGTGCTCGAAACAGAAAGGGGATCGGTTTCAAACCCCAGCCACCTTTTTTTGTTCGCTAAAAGGGGGAAAACACTAGCCAGTATGATCTTTTCCTTGAGTGGTAAAGGAAAGCTGGCAGTAAAGGCCCGAAGTTTCGGAACCCCCCTGCATCTGTTTCTCTGGCTATCTAGGGATCCATCAAAGAAGGGCAAGAGGCGAAGCATATGTGACAGAAAAGGAAACCAAACAAAAAAAAAATCCCCGAAATCCCGCACCCCCTCCTCCCAAGCCGCCACACACCCCCACGCAAACGCAGCACTAAGGCACGTTTTAGGCAATCTTTTGACGCGGCCCACCTCCATACCCCTCACCTGTCACGGCGCGGCTCCCACGACGGCGCGGGGCGTTAGCGGGTGGCGGTCGCGGTTGGTTTTTTTTTTTTTTGTTTGTTATTTATCTATATTGGCGTCGTCGCCGGCGACGGCGGCGGCGGCGCGCAAGCCCAGTGGCGCCGCCCGCCCGCCGCCACACCCCTGGCGTGCGTGCGTGTGTGCGTCCCCCTCCTCCGGTCGTCAACGGCGCGGGGAGGAATAAAAAAAAAAAACACCGCGGGTCCGGGCCTGCTGCACCTCGCCCTTGTGAAACGCCCCCGGGCGTGTTCTTTGTTTTGTTTATTCGTCGCTGGGAGGCTCGACCCGCAGCTCGGGGATGATGACACCGACGACCGTTGCGCGGTGGGGGCCGCCGCCACCGCCGGTGCGGTGCGGTGGCGGCGGCTGACGGACGGGCCCAGGCCGCGCGCCGGCCGAGGTCCTGCAGGCGCGGGTTCCCAGGGCCGACTTGCTGGGCGGGCGCGCCTCCTCGCGCTCCCGGGGGGCCTTGCGGCGCCCAAAGGTCGGGAAGAGGCGGTAGCACATGGCGGGCGGTAGACTGTGTGGGCGGTGGGTTGAGCCGGGAAGACGGCGTGGTTCTTTCTTTCTTTTTTTTTGGCGGCGAAAAGAGTTTGCTGGTGTGGTCACAAGGCGGTGCAAGCTCGTATGGCCTTCTGTGTCTGAAAGCAGACGATCCATGTGTGCCGTTGCTGGGCGGGATGCGTACGTCTTATACACGAGCCGGAAGCGGCGATGGCCGAAGCAGCCCGTTTTCTAATCAGGACATGCTTTTTTTTCTCTTTGTCTTTCAAGGTCTGAATGCCAGTGACCACGAGGCTGGGGAATCCATGACCTCGCTTTGTACGCGAGGCTGTGTGACAGGGGCTGGGGCACGGCTGAAAGAAGATGGCCCGAGACAGCTAGCAATTTGCGAGGTGAATGCTCAATAAACAGACAGGCACTAAAAGCCGGGATGCATGTATACATCGAACCTCCATGCTGAGAATTCATTATTGTGAAAATATTGCTTTTCCTGGCGCACACCTCCCCCATGTACAGACGCAGCACACAGCCCCTGAATCCTTGGGCGGGTGGAGCGACCGCCCTGCATGAGTGCGATCAGCTACAAAGACCATGCCAGGCCTTTGTAGCAAGTTATAAGCGATAAGACGTGGTCCACATTGTAAAGCCCGCAACGTCCAACCGCCGTCGTGTTTATGCCAGGTAGCGATACGCGGGATTTGTGGCCGCCGAGTCTTCTATCCGCTCCAGGTATTCCCTCCCTATCAGATCTTCTATCCTCGCCTTGATCACGGGCACTTGAGGCGAAAACCGAGGGGCGAGCTGGCTGATGACTTCGGTCAGGAGCGAGTTGTGAGACAGCTCCTTGCGTGATCTGCGGGGGACGTCTAGTTAGTTTTGAATCCTCAGCCTCGAAATCGACTCCTCCCCGGGTCACAAACGTACTTCATTATCCGCACAATGGCCGCGTCGACCATGTGCCGCCTCGTCTCGTCGTTCTTGTTCTCCGTCTTCTGGCGCTCCTCGTCGCCCTCGACCTTGGAGTGCGAGCTGATGACGGGCACCTTGATCTTGATGGTCTTGCTCACGAAGCCCGCGTTGAACGAGAAGCGGTCGCCGGGCCGGATCGTCTTGGTCGACGGCTCCTTGAGCAGCACCCGGGTCTTGGGGTTGATGGACAGCGACGCCAGCGCGCGCGACAGCTCCTTGGGCGCGATGTTGGTGGCGGCCTGTATGTCCTCGAGCGACAGCGACGCGCCCTCGGCCAAGTCGTTGAAGAGCAGCAGCACCACCATGCTGTACGTCGACACGCTGAGCTCGTAGCGCCGCTCCTTGCTGAGCGGGCCCGTCTCGCGGCCGGGCACGCGCGGGAACACGCACTTGATGTCGGCCGTGCCCGCCGACCCGACCCACGTCAGCACGCGCCCGCTGCGGTCGCGCAGGTAGAACTTGAAGAAGCTCTCCTGCAGCCGCTTCACCTCGGGCGGGTAGATGCACTCGGTTGACCCGCCGCCGCCGCCGCCACCGCTGCGGGCGCTGGCACTGGCGCTGGCGCTGTCGGCCAGCTGCTGCGTGCGGCCCATGACCTCGGGCGGCCAGTTGTTGCTCGTCAGCACGCTGACCGACAGCTCGATGGGCTTGGCCTCGCGGTAGCCCGCGTCGTCGCCCAGGGAGCTGATGTGCTCGTGGTACTTCTTGGACAGCTCCTCCGACGTGGCCATGTCCTTGAACATGCCCTCGAACTTTGACGTGAAGTGCTTGCCCAGGTCCAGCTGCATGAGCGAGATCATCTGCTTCTCCACCTCCTCGCTGCCCGACTTGCTGTGCAGCAGGCGCCGCGCCAGGTGCTTCTGGTAGTAGCGCTCAAAGAGGTCCTTGTCCTTGAGGTACCGGATCAGCACGATGGCCTTGTCCAGGATCGCCCCCACCTCGCCGTCCGTCTTGCCGCGGATCCCGCGCTTGAGGTTGTCGTCGATAAAGAGCGACACGTACTCGGAGCTGCGCGGGAACGCGTGGATGAAGTCCGAGAAGCCCTTGGTGATGGCCGACTGGATCGCCAGGTCCTGGTCGAAGCACTGCTCCCACATCACGTCGTACTTGGCCCGCAACGCGAGCACGTCGTCCACCCACTTGATGGCTGCCGCCGTCTGCTGCGCCTGCAGCGACAAAGGCTGCTGCGGCTGCTGTGCCGTCGCCGTCGCCGCCGCCTTGCCGGCGCTCTTGCTGCTGCTGCTTTCCCCCTCGGCCTTGTCGCCTCCGCCTCCGCCGCCACCGGCAGCCGTGGCCGCCGCATCTGCCGCCGCCGAAAAGTCGGCGTCTCGCAGGTTCTTTTCGATCTCGGCGCCCTGGGCCGTGATCCTATTCTGCAGCCCGGTCTTGAGCGCCTCGGCCGTGGGGTCGACCTTGATGATGAGCTCGTACAATATGGCCAGGTCCTCGACGCGGTCGTTGTCCAGCATGGACCTCAGGCCGTTGCTCTCGAGCGCCAGCAGCTCGTGCAGGTGCGTCGATATGAGCTCCGTCTCGACCACCTTGGCGATCTTGTCCGTCGTCAGGCGCGACAGCGTGGTGCGGCAGCGCTCGGCCTCCTCGCGCAGGCGGCGGTGCGTGTGGCGGAGCCAGACGCTGGCGTCGGCGCCGCGCAGCAGGCGCAGGGCCTCGGCGTGGTAGAACTTGCGGCTCGAGTCGAGGAAGGGCTGCTCAAAGTAGGTCAGGTACAGGCGCTGCGAGTCGAGCTCGTCGTCGGTCTCGTACAGGTCCTCGAGCATGGAGACGCAGCGGTGTATTAGGTTGCGGTCGATAAAGTCGCCCTCGCGCTCCATGTTGACGTGGTCGAGGATGACGGCGCACAGTATCTCCCAGATGCTAAACGTGCGCTCGTAGCCGGGTGACTTGATGGTGCCCGGGTCCAGCAGGTGGTCGCGGAACAGGCCGATGGTGGTGACAAAGATGGACGTGTTCTTGCTCTCCTTCAGCCAGCCCTTGTCTAGGTACATGAGGATGTCGGCCACCATGTTCATCGACATGTTGTGGCTCTCCCACGCGTCCTTGAGGCCGCGCAGGAAGGTGTCGCCCATCTCGCGGCGCTCGTGCGCGCTGGTGCCCGGCACCTCGAACACGATGATGTTGACCAGGTTGGGCGCGATCAGGGCCTGGATCTGCGGCATGACCTGCTTGGCGAACCACTCGCGCTCAAATTCCTTGACCAGGTTGTAGAGCCGCTCGCCGTGCTTCTTCAGCACTATCTTGTAGGATGCCCGGTACAGGTGCTCGAACGACAGGCGGCCGGCGTTTCGGTTGTGGATGTCGGTGAGCGCCTCCCGGAGGACGCCCCAGCACTGGTCGAACTCGTCGGCCTCGGGCCGGAGTGTCTGCCGCTCGCCCGTCCCGTCAGCCGTCTGCTGCTGCTGCTGCTGCTGCTCAGCGCTCCTTGGCGGGAGGGGTGGGGCGCTGCCGCACAAGGACTACTCACCCGCTTCGGCGGCCGTATCTTGCCCTGCCTGTGCATCGCCGCGGTCTTCTGCGAGGGTGTGGTGGAGGTGTGTTCGGGGGCTGGCAGCAGGGCGAGGCCGAGCTCGGCACCATAGCAGGCGGCGGGTTGTCGCAGGGAGGCGAGGTGGGCGGAATGCGAGCTCGCACGCGGAGGAAGGTCGAAGGGCGAAGGTCGGGTCGGTCGAGTCAGAGCGTCTGCGCGTCTGCAAAACAGAAGAGAACAGCGGGAGGCGACCGCGGCCGCTGGGCAGGAGCCGTGATGGACGGGGGCGCAGGAAATGGGGGAAGGAGGGTGGGGAGTGTGGCAAGGCAAGGCAAGGCAGGGAAGGGCGGCGGCGGCGGCGGCGGCGACGTTGGTTGTTTTTCAGGCTGCAGGCAGGGGAGGCGACGCAGTTTCGCGAAAGCTACCCCCCAGCTGTGCTTTGCAAGTGCCCCTCACAAAAGTGGAGCCCCCACCCGACGGCAGCCGGTTGGGTTGGGAAGGCGCGAAATGCGCAGGGCGCACGCGTGCCGCTGCTTAAAGTGCATGCAGCCTCGAGCCCGGCCCCACATGGCGCCGCGGCGCGATTCAGCCGTGCCTGTCTGGCGAGGTCGCCCCGACCGACGTCATTGGCCGCGGCTGTTGGCGCCGCCGCATCAAATTTTTGGTCGCCGCCATCGATCGACGTTGCTTGCGACGCGACACTCAGCCAAAACCCGCAGCCACCAGCCACCAGCCACCAGCCAGCCAGCGCAGTCGGTCGGCAATTTGCATGCTCACACTCCAGCAACCCGGCAGGTCGAATTCAGTCTGAAACACATCCCTTCCCTCGAGCTTCTCTTCTCAGCATCACGGAAATGGCGTCCAGAACAGCTCCCCGCCTACTCTCCTCGCTGTCGCGGCGGACGTTGGCCCCGTCCCTGCTCGCCGACGCATCGCCGGCGACCACCATCCTCGCGAGGGTAAGGACACAAAGAGCTGCTGCTGCTGCTGCTGCTGCTGCGCAACGCACGCCCACACACCACCGTCGCTTCCAGCACACCATCCCGCGCTTCAACGGCCGCAACCCCTTCTCCGCCAGCTACCCCGCCGCGGACGAGGCCGCATCGCCAGCGTCGCCGGCAGAACCCTCCAGCGAGACGGCGGCGGCGGCGGCGGCGGACGGCCAGCAGCAGGCCCGCATTCTGTCGCAGCCGCACTACCAGCTCACCTTCACGTGCGTGCCCTGCGGCGAGCGGTCCCAGCACACCGTCTCCAAGCAGGGCTACCACCACGGCTCCGTGCTCATCACCTGCCCGGACTGCCGCAACCGCCACGTCATAAGCGACCACCTGGGCGTCTTTGGCGACCGCAAGGGCGTCACCATCGAGGACCTCATGCGCGAGAGGGGTCTGATCGTCAAGAAGGGCACCCTCGGCGAGGACGGCAACATCGAGTTCTGGGAGGATGACCTGCCGCCCGCCGAGCCATAGCTGCAACTAAGGTGGCCTTTCTCTTAAAATTGTATAACAAGCGATTCCTCAAAAATAGACCAGGCATGAAATGCTCGGACCGTGTTTTTCGTTCCGCGAAAGACATGTAGATACGCCACTAAATGTATATATGACCAATGAAAAGAAATATAAAAAAAAATGAGAGTATGATATTTTCCCCACCCAGCCCTCAGAACGCCTTTTCATCTCATGCGCAGCAAGCAAGCGGAATCCACGCTACAACAATCGCTCTTTCTCCTTCTCACACAGCCTGCCGCATCGCCCTGTGCTCCTGCCCGCGCGCCTTGCGCTTCTCCTTCTTCTTCTCAAACTTCTTCCTCTTCTCGGCCCCGGCCCGCTCCGGCGCCGCCACGGCCTCGATCTTGCGCTTGGTCGACCGCTTCTGCCTGCGGCCCCGGACGCCCTCGCCCACCGCCAGCAGCGCCGCCGTGTAGGCGCCCGTGCCGAGCCGGCGCTGCAGCGCCTCCATGCAGTCGCGCGCCTTGGCCCGCAGCGACTCGTGCCGCGCCGCAAAGTCGGCGTCGGGCGACCACGGCGTCGGCACCGCCGGGTCCGTCACGTTGCGCAGCGGCCGGAGGATCGCCCGCAGCGACGGCCGCACGCTCTTGACGGGCGCCATCTTGTCGCAGTACGCCGAGAGCACGTCGAGCGCCGCGAGCTTGGCCACCAGCTCGGTCGACTTGGGCCGCGTCTCCTTGCGGATGATGGCCGCCAGCCGGCCGAAAATGTAGCGGCTGTTGGTGAACTTCTTCTTGTCGGTGCGCTCGACGGCCTTGCCGTTGTTGTCGTCTTCGTCTGCCTCCTCATCGTCGTCTTCAGACTCCGACTCCGGATCCTCCTCCTCCTCTTCCTCCTCCTCCGATTCAAACTCGACCGCGTTGCCGAGGAAGATCAGTATCTGGCTCACCTCCTCAGCCAACGGCTCGCTGACCTCATCTGACGTCAGCACTCCGAGGTTGAGCCGGATCAGCCGCATGATGTCTGCCTGGTCTAGCTCCAGGCCGTGCGAGCCGCGCAGTCCGCCGCCGCGCGCAAAGTCGGCGAGATACGAGCTCAGAAGCCTGACAGCCGAGAGCTTGACGCTGGCATCCGCATGCAGGAGGCACGCGACGATCTGGGTCCAGAGCTCGCGCGAGTCCGGCCCCAGCACCCTGGCCGGGTCCTTCGCCAGCACGCCCTGGACGACGCCGAGGCAGACGTTGACGAGGACCGCGTCCTGGCTCGTCGCGTCGGACACGACGTCCATGATCTTGCCCTTGAGCAGCGCAAAGTCCTTCTTGTCCTTGCCGCTGGCCTCGCGGACCTCAAAGTAGAAGCCGAGCGTCTGGATGCCCAGCCTTAGCACGCCCGCGTTCTCGTCCTGGCCGAGCCAGCCCCGCAGGATGGTGAGGAAGTTCTGCGTCGAGGCCTTGTCGGCACGCCGGAGCACCTCCTTGATCAACTCGGCGGCCGCGAGCCTGCACTTTTCGCTGTCGTCGTTGGCCAGCACAAAGACGAGCGGGATGAAGCACGTGGTGCAGACCTCCTGGACAAAGTCGTCGGCCGACTTCATCAGCAGCAGGTGCAGCACCTCCATGACCGACAGCCTCCCGCCCTCGCGCTCGTACTGCAGGTTCGCCACAATAAACTTGAGCTGCTTCTGCCACCGCGCCTTCTTCTGCGGGTACTCGCGGAGGAACTGGAAGAAGGCCCCGCGTGCCAGGTCCCGCGTGTCCTTGTCGTCGTTGGTGATCATGACCGTGCCCACGTGGTCCAGCGTGTCGTACACCACCGCCGTCTCCACCTTGCGGTCGAGAACCGAGCGGAGGAAGCTGAAGGTGATGTGTCTGTGCAGAGGCTCGGTGAGGTCGTCCTTGACCCTGCCGAGCAGCATGTCAACTGCTGCGTCCTTGACCGGAACGTCGCTCCGGTCACGGAGGATGACCGAGATGAGCCTGAGTGCAGCTTGCGCAATCTCGCTCGTGGTAGTTGGCGACCCAGAGATGGTGCGCAGGGCTTCCTTGAGCGCCACTTTGTACAGGTTGGTCGAGTCGTTTTTCTTGAAAGGCACCTTGACAAGCACCACGACGAGCTTGAAGGCGGCTACCTTGACCTCGTCCTCGCCCGCAATCACGGCGTCACCCAGGATCGGCAGGAAGCCGCTGGCGTAGGATGCGGTCCGGAGGCTGTCGTGCTTCCTCATCAGGGACCGCAGAACATCGAGGGCGAACCGGATGAGCTTGTATGTGTGCTTGGTGGTCGTGCCACGGTCATTCTTCTTGGCCCCCTTCTGGATCAGGTACCGCTTCAGCCTGGGGTCCAGCTTGACCTCGGCCTCGGGCTTATTGCTGTTGTAGACCTCCTGGATGACCTCGTAGCAGAAAATGAGCGCGTCCTTGCTCTCGGCGGCAGGGTTGTGTAGCAGACCGGCCGTGACACGGCTGAGCAGCTCGTCGATTTTCCTCGCCATCCTGAGGTTCAGCTTCTCGAGCAGCAGGTCCTTCAGCGGCTGCACGAGCGTGATCAGACGACTGATTGACGTGTTCTTGGCGATCAGCTCCATCGAGTCCTGGCTCTTGCTGCTCTTGATCTCCTTCATCTTGTTTGTGTACTCTTCTGCCTCCTTCTCCAGACCGGTCACGCCAAAGATGTCGTCCATAATGACTGCAACGATCTGATCAACACAGTAGTCAAGGTCACCCTGCTTGAACTCGGGGATGACGGCGACCAGAATGGAGTGGACCGTGTATGACAGCACGTGCAGCTGGTAGCCCCGGGTAAGGGCGCCCCGCAGCTCCTTGAGAATGAAGCCAAAGCAAGGGGCGCCAAGGATGCACGCAATCCGGACGAGTGTGGAACGCGCCATCTCACGAGAGTCCCAGGCCTTGCTGCGTAAGATGTGGCAGATGTCGGTGAGGACGCCGGGGAGTTTCAAGTCGCGTACGTTCTCGGGCAGGAGATTCAGGAGCTTGACGATGATCACGCCAACCGGGACCCGAGAGCTGACGGTGGTCTCATCCTTCTCGTGCAGGTGGTCGAGCAGAGCCGCCATCACGGGTCCGGAGACTTCATCGGCGAACTTCTCCCGGCTCGGCAGCTTCTTTCCAAGCGTCGAAGTACTGGGAGAAACCGCCTTCTCACCATCGGTGCTCTCCAGCTTATAGGCCTGTCTAGCGGCAACCTCTAGGGACTCGACGACCTTGTCCAGGAGGCGGATAATCTGCTTGTGCAGCTCGGGCTTTGACTTGACGTACGTGACGTAGCGCCTGAGTAGAGCGCGGTACTGCGGCCATTCAAGAGCACCGGCCAGGCTGGAGATGGTGACAGTGGCTTGCGCTCCGAGACCCTGGTCGTCGCTTCCGTCCTCGCGCCCGAGAATAAAATGCTCCAGCAGGGGAATGAAGAATTTGCTGACGTTCCGGCTGTTGAGAGACTGCCGCTCATTGACACCTTGCAGGAACTGTAGGGCTTGGACCTGCTTAGATACTGCTGGGGTGAGAATGTTGTAGAAGAAATCCAGGTCCCTCTTCTTCTTGGACTGCTGCGACTCCTCCATCGTCTCGTCCTCATCGTCAGATCCAGGAACCAGCGGTGCCAGATCTGCCACAGGCTCCCATGACCTAAGATGCGAGGCTAGGAAGCCCAGGACTCTGAGGAACTCGCGCCGCACCGTCTCAGACTTCTCGCGAGCTCCTCCGTAGATGGCAGGGAGAAGTACCCGCTCTAGCCTGTCGGAAAACTGCCTGCGCAGCGATGGCTGGTCCCAAGCAGACGCAGCTGCTTCGATGAACTGGCAGATGCCATCGGCCGAGTTCTGAGAGAGGATGGCATGCTCTTCATCATGGTGCATGTAGCAGATGAAGTTGTGAAGCAGAGGCAGCCACTGCTCAATCGTGAACGGCACATCGCGGGGCTTGCAGATGGCACGGAAGGCGACGAGGCGGCGGTCATAGTCTGGCTCGTCGACCCTGCCCTGGACGAACGAGTTCAGATCCGAGGACAGGTCGGCCACCTCTTGAAACGCAGGCTCCTGAGTCGCAAAGACTAGGAGCAGCCTTGAAAGAGACTGGCGGTTCTGACGATCCTTGAAGAAGCTGAAGAGCGAGCAGATGGTTTCGTAGAGGTCGCGGCGTAGCTTTGGGTCGTCCTGGAGGCTCTCCAAGACAACAAACTTCTCCAGAATGAGGAGGATGGCACCCTTGACTTTCGGGTTGACGGCGCGCGCTGGCTGGTTTAGGAGGAAGGTGGAGATCTCAACCAGGTTGCGCGTGTTCTTTGAGTTCTCAACCAGAGGAGCAAGCTCTACAACGGTATCCACGGCCACCTCAAGAAGTTGCCTGCCGATAGGAGCGAGCTTGAGCATAGTCTCTTCGTCCACCGCCTCTTCGTCAGGCACCCTGCTCTCATCAGCTGCAGCGCCGGCTGCCTCATCCTCCTCGGCACCCTCATCGGCAGCGATCGACACGGCTTTTGGTATCATCGTTTGGGAAGACTTGTTGTCGGACTTCTTGCTCTTGTTCACAATGAGAAGGCTGCCGATCTCTCCCAGGACCAAATCCAGGTTGGGATCCAGAATTTCGGCCCGAATGAGCTCGTTGAACTCAGACTCCTCGGTAGGTGCGAGGGACAGCCTGATGAGGTTCCGCACAATTCCGAGGGCAAAGATCTTGACCTCGGCCTTGGTATGCGAGACTGTGATGCACCCAATGACGGCGGGAATGACACCGGCGTCGATCGACAAGGCCATCACGCAGCGTGGCATGAGGGACCAGGTTTCCAGGAGACGCATAGTCCACGACACGCCCTGCGTAGTCTCCTGAGATAATGTCGCAACTTGCGGGCTGACCACCTCGGACACGATGGGACCCTGGTAAGGGGTCCAGTCGAACCCGGCCGCGTTCTTGAGCAGAGCGCAAAGGCATTTGAGAGCCGTTGTCCGTGCCGCCCTAAGCAGTGAGGCCTCGCTCTCGTCGTTTTCCTCGCCATCCTCCTCATTCGCCTCCTCGCCATCCTCTTCACCCTCATCGTCCGGCGAAGCGCGCTGCTTCCTTTCCTTGTCGGCTTGAAGTCTGCGGCAGGCCGGAATGAGACAGTAGAGCACCGAGTTGACGAGTGGATCCATGTAGTTCAGAACGTTGGAGCCGAGCTCGGTGATGATCGTCTCTAGCATGTTCAGAAGACCAACTTGCTTGCGAGCAGGGATGGTGTGCTGGTCAAACACCTTGTTGCATAGACCGGTGCTGTCCACCACCCGAAGCCCATGAATAGGCCCCAAGGCGATTTGGAGGAAGCCGCCGATGTCCTCGATCGAGAGGCTGCGGATGACGGCGTGACGCGTGCCCTGGACACCCGCTCGGCCGCTAGCAGCTCCTTTCTTCGAGATTGTCCTGCCGTACAGCAGCCTGAGGAGCACGGGCATGAGTTCGGGCCTGTCGGCATCGCGGATCTTATTGTCGCCTTGGAAGAGCAGCGTGAGCTCATTTCTAAGCCGAGCCTCCTCAAGCAGGCCCTGGAGGCTTTCTTGGTACCGCTTCACTGCTTCCTGCTTCCAAGAGAGGACGGCCTTGAGCGCCAGTTTTTGAACCTCAATGTCACCATTGGCGACAAGGTTCAGCAGCACATCGTAGACCTGCTCGTTCTGGTACAAAACCTTGGGGTTGTGGAAGAGGGCAAAAACGCCAATCAGGGCTTTCCGATCGACCAGAGACCAGCTCTTGCCCTCGGCCTCCTGCGCACTCTCGTCCGAGTCGTCGGTCTGTGGCCGCTCAACGTCATTCCAGCTAAAGAGATGAGGTACTAGCTTCCGGGACCTCCTCTCGGCGATCGACGGGATGGCGGTAAAGACTTTGAGCGCCTTGGTGCGGGCCGTCTCAGACACGTCGGGCACTGTGTTTTGGGCATCTTCAAACGCCTGGAGCATGACCTCGAACAGCTCGTCGACAATGCGCTTCGTCTCCTCAGACTTTTGTTGGAGACGTGCCAGATTTGAGCACTCAAAGTCGGTCAATCGTCTACTGGTTGGCTGGAGCATCGGCTTCGGAGGCCCGCTCCACCTCTGAGACGGGATGTCGAGCCACTCAAAGGCGATCGCGGCGATGGCCTCTTCGCCATCCTTGGTTTCGGCAACGTCCTTCAGGGCTTCAGCTGCGTCGTCCCATACGGGGGTCAACCGCACGGTCATCATGCCCATCAGGAAAGCCGAAACGGCCTGGCGCAGCCATGAACTCTGGCCGACACTCGCATAGATCTTGCCCAGCTTGCGAAGATAGAGAGACATTGTCCGGAGATTTTGCAGATCCAGAGGCGTTTCTTCGGTCTGGAGCATGATGGCGAGAGGGGAAGAGGAGTCGGAGGAGGTAGGGGACAGCTGGTCGAGTATTTGCAGCGAAACAAGCCGAAGCTCATGGGAGTTGGTCGAGAGGTTGCCGACAAGAGCCTTGATGAGAGGATCCTCCTCCGTGTCGGGGCTTTCGCTTCCACTGCTGCTCTGGCTGCCCTCATGCCCGAGACGAACGAGTTCATTCTCGTAGGAGAGGAGATTGTCGAGGAAGCCCGGCAGTCGGCAGAATCTAGGGGCAGCCGCCCGCAGAAGCGGCTTCAAACTCAGGTCAAGGTTACTTGCAGCCCGGCTCATGCGCAAGTAAGCTCGGAAGCCAGAAGTCAGGATGAAATGGGCCTCGTCAGTGGCTACTGAAGGCGATGGTCTCAGCGACAGCTTCAGCTTTCTAAGCAGCAGCTCCGCGATCCTCGCGCTGGTGGAGGGATGTATGTTTGTGGCCTCTAGAATCCTCAGAAGGGCCGAGTATTTTGGCAGACATTTGTCTCGCCACGTCTTGGGATCCTTGTCATACGCGCCCCTTTCTGGGAAGGGGGTTATCTCTAGACGCTCGAACTTGCTGACAATCTGATCCTGCCAAGATTGCGGCAGAGGGAGCCCCTCGCTGGTATTGGTGGATGGAAGAGCACCCGCCTCGACCATTTTGGGTATCAGGACGCAGAGCATCTCCTCGTTGTTGTCGTCGGACCAGTGAGCAACAATGAATCTGAGATTTCAAGTCAGTAAATGAAAGATCAAATGATGTCGGATGAGAGCACACGAGAACACGCGGCTGACTCACTTTTGAAAGTAGGACTGGAGGAGGCTGCGAAACTTGTCCGCACTCAAAGCGGAAAAGTAGCTGCAGAAGGGAATGAACCACTTCATAAATGGCTCTCGTGTCATGACGGCCGTGACAGTCTGGATGGACGAGATGAGCGCGTCCACGGGCGCCTGGCCCCAAGCGATGGCAACGTTGACGACCACATGCTCCCACAACAGAGAGCCGGCACTCGACGAGACAGCCTCGGGTATCTTGGACAAGGCCTTGAGCACATCCGACAGCGTCTTGACCAGGGCCGGCCAGTTGGTCACTCTGGCGCCACGGCGGACACCTGCCATGATGCCGAACAGACGCATGTATATCGACAGCCGCCACGGGTGCTCTTTGGCATCGGGCTGCTCCAGTGCGCTCGCAGCCTCGGCAATGATGGCGTCGGCCAGGGGCGCGAACGTCTCGGGGGTCGAGTGGTGGATGGCGCTGGTCAAGACGCCGCAGCAGACGTCGGACCAGGGCGTCTGGTGGCCAAACGCAGACTCCTCCTCAGACATCGGCTCAAACTCATTGCTCGGTATGCTCCGTAGCAGCCGGACGTACAGCTCTGGGGCGGTCGAGTGGAGGGTGTTGCCGGAGCTCTTGAGTGACTCGGCGAACATGGTCATTATGCCATGGTAGTAGAGCTCAAAGCTCTTGTCGTAGGCCATACTGATCAAGTCATCCCGTGCGCAGCGAACCAGGGCGAGCAGGGAGGTGTCGCGGTGGGCCGGGGTGGCTGACTTTTTGACCAGGAAGCTCAAGGCCTCGGCGGCGAAGCGGGCGATGTAGTGGGGTTGCCTAGACCGGCCCAGCAGCGGCGCCATGGCGCGGTAGGTCGGGCGCATATCGGGCACGAGCAGCCTTGCCAGATACTTGAAGAGAAACGCCAGGGCGGCAAACGTCCACTCGACGACCTCGGCATCCTGGGGGCGGCTCGCGAGGGTGATGATGAGCTCGAGCGACTTGGCATAGTGCCTCTCGAAGCGGACGCCGAGATCGTGGGCGAAGGCAGTCAGGAGGTCCAGTAGAGGCTCCAGGGCCTCCTTGTCGTGCTGGCCGATGTAGGAGATGAACATGCCCATGATCCTGTTCTCGAAGTGGAGGATCTGGGCGAGGCTGTCGCACAGCGGGAGGATCTCGCGCTTGAAGGCCGTGAAGGGCTTGGAGATGTTGAGGTCGGCCCATTTCTCGACGCCGGCCCTCAGGTACGAGGTGGTCGCGGACAGGTCTTCGGTGTCGAGGTCATGTCGGCGGACCTTGCGCAGGGGGTCGAGCGAGTGCAGCTTGGAGATCTTGGTGGTGAAGGACTCCCATCGGTGCTGCTTTTGGTGCGCCGTCAGGTTGGTGCCCCGACGGGCCTTGACGATCCGGCCAGACTTGGCCGCCGGCATCTTGAGGGAGGACTCGTTGCGTGTGTGTGAAGCGTCGCCCTGGACCTCAAGGCCATTGACCTGGTGGGTGCATAGAAAAGGCGGCTATTGGGCGCGGTCTGCAGCGGGAACGCAGCTTTTTTGGCCGACGAGAATTTCCATCGCAGCGGCCCGCCCATGCGACCTCCGCCAGCAGGAAAAAAAAATGTTATCGATAGACTGCCTGGCGGAAATAATGCGGGGCTTCCCTTGCGTATGGTGCAGTGCTGATCCAATGGGATTGCAAGCGCAGAGCCACTGCGGAGGCACCCTGCATAAAACAGTGGGTAAGGTTTTGTGCTGCCGTCTGATGGCATCGCGGAGCCCGTCGCGTTCCAGGCAATTCCGACCGAAGCTATCACAGCTGCCTCCGCGATCTGGCCGCTACAACAATAACCATCTCCACGACGACGCGTTTTCTGCTTCTGGGGACAGCTCCTAGAAGGGCTCGAACCGCTTCACGCCTTGATAAACCCACCCGCCGGACTGCGCCCCCATTTCCCAGCGTATGCTGTCCGGCGACGCCCGTCTCTGCTAGACCTCAGGTCTGGACGCCCAAAATGGCAACCAAGATGTAAGTCTGGCTTCTCGCGGATATGGCAATTGCTCAACAGCCCAGCGGCCGGCTGGCATTCAGCTGACATTCGGTATCGCAGCATCGTCCTCGGCAACCTCAATGGCCAGATCAAGTCTGCATTCGCCAAGCTCGCCACGCTCCATTCCAAGAACAACTTCGCGCTCGCCATCGTCGCCGGCAACCTCTTCGGCGAGACCGACGACGATGAGGTTGGAGAACTTCTCAACGGGACGATCAAGGTCCCCGTCTCGACCCACTTCACCGTCGGCTCAACCCCGCTTCCCCCGCGCATAGTCGAGAAGATCGTGGCCGAGGAGGAGATATGCGAGAACCTCAACTTTCTCGGCAAACGGAGCGTGACCAAGACGTCCGAGGGCATCCGCATCGCCGCGCTCGGGGGACTGCTGGACAACACCGGCGCGGGCGGCCAGTCCCAGGATCAGCACCTGCCCTTCCACACGTCCGATGACTCCAAGGCGCTGCGCGGCGCAAACTCGGCCGACATCCTGCTGACGGCGCTCTGGCCGACATCTGTGTGGAAGGGCTCAAAGGCGTCGGATGCCGCTGGCCCGGACCCGGCTGTGGTTGCGGCCAGCACCAACGAGATCGCCGAGCTGTGCGCCGCCCTGCGGCCAAAGTACCACTTCGCCATGGGCCTGAACGCCTCCTTCTACGAGCGGGAGCCCTTCTTCCACCCGCCCAAGGGCGAGGGCGAGACCAGCTTCGATATCACACGCTTCATATCGCTGGCTAGCTACGGAAACGTGTCCAAGGCCAAGGCAATGTACGCCTTCACGCTGCAGAAGGACGCCGTTGTCGCGCTACCCACGGGCGCGACCGTGTCTCCCTTCTATAACAAGGCCGCACACGCGCAAAAGCGGCGGGCGGACGGCGCGGACGCCGGCTACTCGCGCTTTTCACACACGGGCGACGACGACCGGCGTAACAAGCGGCGACGCGTTGACCGGCCGCCGCCGCCCGGGCCGGACCAGTGCTTCTTCTGCCTGTCAAACCCGTCGCTGCCCACGCACATGGTGTGCACAATCGGCGAGGAGTGCTACGTCGCCACGGCCAAGGGCCCGCTGCCCTCGGCACAGACCTTTGAAGACCACGGGCTCGGCTTCCCGGGCCATCTGATCATGGTGCCGCTGCCGCACGCGCCGACGCTCACGGCGGCGGGCATGGGCCAGGAGGAGGCGGCGGGCGCGTTCAAGGAGATGACGCGCTTCCGCGAGGCGCTGCAGGCCATGGTGGCGAACCGCAGCGGCGGCCGGCTCGGCTCCGTGGCGTGGGAGATCAACCGCAAGCGCGGCATCCACGCGCACTGGCAGTTCATGCCCCTGCCGGCCGACATGGTGCGGTCGCCCGCGGGCAAGAGCGGCGGCCCGAGCCTGGCCGAGGCGGCGTTCGCGGTCGAGGCCGAGAACCTGAAGCTGCCCAAGCTGGAGGCGCGGGACTTTGGCATCGGCGACGAGGTCGAGGGCGACTTCTTCCGCGTTTGGCTGTATGCCGAGGACGAGGGAGGCTCGGACGAGGAGTCGGCGGGCGGGCGGGTGGTCAGCAAGACGCTGCTGATGAGGTTCGACGAGAGCGTCCGCTTCGACCTCCAGTTCGGCCGCAGGGTCATGGCCAAGCTGCTGGGCCTGGAGGACCGCCTCAAGTGGCAGGACTGCATCCAGACACAGGAGGAAGAGACGAAGGATACCGAGGCGTTCCGGAAGGCCTTCAAGGACTGGGATTTCACTACGGAGTAGACGCCAGAAGGAGTACTTTCGTGCAGCATGGTTGAGAAGTGCGGTGCATTGCTATTGGCGTTTGGCTTGGGAAAAGGGATACCTCACGGCTGCTTGCTCTCGTCGAGAGACATTACGAAGCCTCGAATTATTTGCCGTCTAATTGATAGCCCGGCAGCATGGCTTGGAGACACGCATCAAAACGGGGGTTGATGATATTTACACACAAGCTACGCACAAGCTACCGGTAGTTTGCTTAGAAAGACTAAAGCCGCACATTTACATAGACATGCATCAGTCATCCGCTGGCTGCAGCAAAAGCAGCTCCATATTGGTTCCTGATTCGACGGGTCTCGCTTCGCCAAAACAAAGCTTGGCTTCCGTTCTAGGCAAAACACGACAGCACCTAAAAATACCCGCGGCCAGGGGTCTTCCCCAAGGCTCACGCTCCAATAGCACGCTGGACCCCGACCCACAGCGCAGCTCACGGCTGTGGGCGAGGACGAGTTGATTGGCAGCAACAGCAGCCTTGCGCGTTGCATCTGTGTCAGGTCGTGCGTGGGCTTTGACAGCAACACCCGCCCGTGCTTTTTACCGCAAGCAGCCGGCAGGGGTCTTGGGGACTGCCACGATTTTCCCTTCATCTCGACTCGCCCTGGAACTCGATCCAGGCGAAACCAAACCCCAAGCCACTGCCAGCGAGCAGGCTCGTAGCCTACTCTTCTTGTTCGAGTTAGCGTGTTGTTTCATCGGATGCTTGCCGCACCTCTCTGATCCCACGAACTCCGAGCCTCTTTTCTAGATCACATCGCCCCCGCACCCCACGAGTTGACTTCATCACCGAACAAACCCAGGGGCCTGTAGCCAACCTGTCGAGCCAGCACCAGACAGACAGGCGATCCAGCTTCAGCCCATTGCAGCCGCATCACACCGCCATGGCGGGCCCTAATCGCTCCCGGAGCGAGGCCTCCGAGGGCAAGCCGAGCACCTCCCGCGATTCCGAATCGACCGACTCCACGACCAGCATGGTCTTCGAGCACATCAGCGACCGCTTAGAGAATGAGAAGGCCCGAGGCAGTCGGGGCCGACGCCAACGAGGCGACACCGGCTACCACGACCGCGTCTCCGAGTTCGACGACGAGGACCCGCTCAACTCCACCACCGACGACCTCGAGACGGGCCCCTTTCTCGCCGGCGGCGGCGCGGCCGGTTCGGGCGCCACGGCCAAGGTCAAGAAAGCCGGCATGGACAAGGGCTTCCGGCGCGTGCTCATCATCGTGGGCGGCCTGCTGGCTGCGGCCTGGGTCGGCGGCCTGATCGGCTACGTCATCTCCAAGTCGTACCAGCACCCGTCCCAGACCGAGCACAACCCCCAGGCCACGGCCCCGTCGCGGGGCAGCGGCCGCTCTATCACAATGGATCAGGTCCGCAACGGCGTGTGGCAGGCCAGGTCGCACGAGATCTCATGGATCAAGGGCCCCGACGGCCAGGACGGTCTGATGCTGCAGACGGGCGCCCACGGCAAGGACTATGTGGTGGTGGAGGACGTGCGCGCCCAGCTGCCCGACAAGAACAGCAAGAACAACGCGGCGGCGGTCGTCAATGTCGCCCGCACCCGCACGCTCATGAAGGAAAGGTCGTTTGAGTACCGCGGCATGACCAACTGGCCGTCCGGGGTCAAGCCCAGCCGCGACCTAAAGAAGCTGCTGATCCACACCGAGGCGCAGAGCAACTGGCGGCACTCGTTCACGGCCAAGTACTGGATTCTCGACGTGGCCTCGCAGACGGTCGAGCCGCTGATCCCCGACGACGTGGACGCCGTGGTGCAGAACGCGCAGTGGAGCCCGACCAGCGACGCCGTCGTCTTCACGCGCGACAACAACCTCTTTGTCCGCAAGCTGGGGGCCAAGAAGGCCAAGGCCATCACGACCGACGGCGGCCCGGAGCTCTTCTACGGCGTGCCCGACTGGGTCTACGAGGAGGAGGTGCTCGCGGACGCCAGCGCCACGTGGCTCTCCGAGGACGGCAAGTACGTGGCGTTTCTGCGCACCAACGAGACGGGCGTGCCCGAGTACCCGGTGCAGTACTTCATGTCGCGGCCGAGCCGCACCGACCCGCCGCCGGGCATGGAGACGTACCCCGAGGTGCGCCAGATCAAGTACCCGCGGCCCGGGTCGCACAACCCCGTGGTCGACCTGCAGTTCTACGACATGGAGCGCGGCGACGTCTTCTCGGTCGACATCACGGGCGGCTTCGCCGACGACGACCGCCTCGTGACGGCCGTGGTGTGGGCCCAGGACCGCGTGCTGATCAAGGAGACCAACCGGGTCAGCGACGTGATGCGCGTCGTGCTCGTCGACGTGGCCAAGCGCACGGGCAAGACGGTGCGCACGGTCGACGTCGGCAAGGCGGACGGCGGCTGGTTCGAGATCTCGCACAAGACGCGCTACATCCCCGCGGACCCGGCAAAGGGTCGCAGCCAGGACGGCTACATCGACACGGTCATCTACAACGACGGCGACCACCTGGCCTACTTCTCGCCGCCCGAGAACAGCGAGCCCGTGATGCTGACGTCGGGCCCCAACTGGGAGGTGGTGGAGGCGCCCGAGGCGGTCGACCTGGCCAACAACATCGTCTACTTTGTCGCGACCAAGGACGGCAGCACGCAGCGCCACGTCTACAGCGTCGGGCTCGACGGCAAGGGCCTCAAGGCCTTCACCGACACGTCGGCCGAGGGCTACTACGAGGCCAGCTTCTCGGCGCTGGCGGGCTACGCGCTGCTCAGCTACCGCGGGCCCAAGATCCCGTGGCAGAAGGTGGTCAACACGCCCAGCAACCCGGTCAGGTACGAGGCCATGGTGGAGGACAACGCCGAGCTGGCCGAGTCGGCGCGCAAGCACGAGCTGCCCATCCTCAACTACGGCACGCTCAACGTGGACGGCGTCGAGCTAAACTACGTCGAGCGCCGGCCGCCGCACTTTAGCGACAAGAAGAAGTACCCGGTGCTGTTCCAGCAGTACAGCGGGCCCGGCTCGCAGACGGTCAGCAAGCGCTTCGGCGTCGACTTCCAGTCGTACGCGGCCGCGGCGCTGGGCTACATCGTGGTGACGGTGGACGGGCGCGGCACGGGCTTCATCGGGCGCAAGAACCGCGTCGTGGTACGCAAGGACCTGGGCCGGTGGGAGACGCACGACCAGATCGCGGCGGCGCGGCACTGGGCGTCGCTCAAGTACGTGGACGCGGCCCGGATCGCCATCTGGGGCTGGTCCTACGGCGGCTTCATGGCGCTCAAGACTCTCGAGCAGGACGCCGGGCGCACCTTCAGCTACGGCATGGCGGTCGCGCCCGTGACGGACTGGCGCTTCTACGACTCCATCTACACGGAGCGCTACATGCTGACGCCCCAGCTCAACCCGGCCGGCTACGAGTCGAGCGCAATCAAAAACACGAGCGCGCTCGCGTCGAGCGTGCGCTTCCTCGTCATGCACGGCGTCGCCGATGACAACGTCCACATGCAGAACTCGCTCACGCTGTTTGACGAGCTCGACGTGGCCGGCATCGAGAACTACGACCTGCACATGTTCCCCGACAGTGACCACGGCATCTACTTTCACAATGCCAACAAGATTGTCTATGACAGTGAGTCTCTCTGCCTCCCTGATTTTTTTTTTTGCTGCCCACCAACCCCCCTTTGCTGACCACGCGTGTGTGCAGAGCTCGAGAACTGGATCGTCAACGCCTTCAACGGCGAGTGGCTCAAGGTCAATAACGCCAAGCCCATCGAGAAGAGCATTCCTGCACCGCTCGAAAAGGGAAAGGAGAGGAAGTGAGGGGCACGAGGGGGCTTGGCAGAGCTGGCATGGACAAGTCAAGTGGCGTTGGGTCAGGGTCACGGCGTTTTCTTTTGTTATTTCTCAGCCAATTATCACATTTGCACGGAGTTGGTCCACGTTTTATTTCTTTTACAAAGCGGTATACATACTAGCTATCACTTTATTGTTCGACGGGCGAGCATTCCCGCCAGGGGAATTAGTTTGAGCACGTCACCACCATCTTTTTTTTCAACATTCCTTTTTATTCTATACGTTCTTTGGCAACTGGATTTCAGTTCTCTCCAGCGTCAACCCGTATTCGTTAGCATACCCAAACCGATCCGCGCTTCCAGAAGAGAGCGGGAGAATATGCGGCTGCAATATCCCAACCCTTAGGTTCGATGGCCGTTCTTGGGTCGGTGAAGAATATGCTTTCGATCTCGAGACACTGATTGAAAGTCAGTCGCCGTTCCTCCGCTCTTATTACTAAGGAAAATATTTGCGGAAGCAAGCGGTGGTGGGTTGGCGTTGAAAGGCGGAGAGTGCGCGACAAATGAAGGCCTAAGATTTCGTGGCCAGTGCACTGCATGACGCTGTCCGTCTCGGCAATGTAACTCGGCGACTGTTCTGGAACGTCCATCGCCATCAGCTTCCTACTCCAATCGGCCCATCCGAGCTGCAGACACCGGTCCTCGCACCAGTAGCCCAGCACGCAGCCGAGGGTGATGGCGAAGGACCACATGTCGGTGGCTTGGGATGCGATGCCTCTTGCGATCAATTCGGGCGCCATGAAGAAGTGGGTGCCGGACTGGCTCACTCCGGGCTTGGATAGACTGGTAGCCAGTCCAAAGTCGGCGAGATAGAAGTTGTAGACCTCCTGAGATGAGTCAACGTCGTAGAGAATGTTTCTCGGCTTGATATCCCTATGAACCAAGTCTTGCGAGACGACGTATTGCATTGCAGATACGAGTTGCTTCGCGAATCTGCCGGACCATTCCGGGGCTGAAGAGGGCCTCCCGAGGCAGTCGTGGTGGTGGGTCATGCGGTGGTTGCTGATCAAGTCGCCGACATTACCGCAGTATAGCTTGTAGAAGATCTGGAACGGGCCGCCGATAGTGAACCCTTGGATGCTTTCGAATTCTGCGATGTTTGACTTGAAGTGTGAATGCAGTTAGTACCGAGGCGGACTTCCAAATGATCATGACAGGAGGGAAAAGGTAATGGAAGGGAGGAGGAGCTGAAAGGGAAAAGATACATACATGCCCGAGTTTGGCAATGGTTTCCACCTCGTTTTTGAACGATTCTCTGGCGTCATGATAAGCTGCTTCTTTTCTAGGCTCCTTCATTGCCCACACATCCCCTGTGGCCATATCAACGACCTTCCAGATGTCGCCAAATGTGCCGGAGCCAAGCTTGTAGTACTTGTGAATTTCCTTGCGCTGGTCAGCTCTGGGCTTCACCGCCCCCGAACTCACTACGAAAGTCAGGGTTGGCGCGTAGACACTCCTCAATCCGGCATTTTGGAGTATCGAGGCCGAGTTGGCGGCAGTGATGGTTTTGTTGCTGGGGTCAGGGTCCTGGAAGTCGGGAACAGTATGTGGGTTGTAGGGATCTGCGAGAAGGCGTGCATGGCGGGCAAGCACATCCTGGTTGGTACCAGGATACCAATCCAACCGGAACTTTAGGGAGTTCTCCTTCGTCCCGCAATATATCGTGAACGTATTGGAGATCCTAGGAATGACCCTTTGACGGGGTCTATGCCCAGATATTCTATAGAGTGACTGCTCTGATTCGTCCAAATGGGAAACTTTGATCCCGCAGCCATTGTTGGTGGTGTGGTCCTTGAGGATCAGCTCCCCCGAGTCGGCAAAAAAGAAGGAGAAATGGTTGGAGTCGAAGGCTCTGTCCTGCGGCAAAATGAAGTCATTGGTGTGCGGACATCTGCCGAAGCGGAGAAGGAAACCTGGGAACATTGACTTTGTTTCCTCGGTTACGATGAGCCGGCCGTTCGGGCAGATGGCCTGGTTGTTTTTGAAGGCATACTCGAGGGTTTTCGTGTCTTTCGGCTGGAGTATGAACAGTACGCTCATGATGGTAGCGTGTAGTAAAACTAGGTTGTGATAACGGGGCTGAGCTAGGAAGATACGAAAGCGGGAAGGTGGATGGTAGAACTGGGAAAGTGTGTGGGGATGTCGGGAAGACGCATGGGAAAATAAATATCGCTGACCTGCCCTCTACGTTCTATGATTAGCCTGAGTTCACATCCAGACCATCATCAGAACGGGAACATTGGGTCATGTCTTTCCGACTTGAAACCATCACGATGCCCGAGCCATTGAGTACCCGATCTTTCTTTTGGTTGGTGGCATTCCCCGACCTGTGGGGGATCCAAGTCAGGCTGTCTCCTCACCAACATGCAGGGGGCCGAGCCCAGGCTGCTTCCCCGACCAACATGCAGCAAGTCAAAGCAACCGGCGCCTCGCCCCCGTGGCTGGTTGGCCATGTCCGTAGACCCGCCCACCATGGCGCATGGTCCCTGGGCCTTGTTGCTAGAACCAACGGCTCCAAAGGGCGATGCAACGGGACAACAAAGACGAGGGCGCCCCCCCAACCCAGAATCATGATAAAAACAGGTGCGCACCGCTAGAAACCGCCACCACTCGACGTCAGCAAACAGCCACCAGAATGCCCGGTTCGCCACCAAAAATTGACTACGCCACCACACGCCCAAGGCCTGACAAAGGCCAACCTGACCCAGTTTGTGGAAGACACTGCAAGTGCCGACGCGCACGCGCGGGGCAAGCGTACTCCCAGCCCCGAGCCGGACATGCACGAGTACCGCTCCGATTACTCGGGCCACCCGAATCGGGTGGTCTTCACAACAAGCTCGGAACTGCTGGCGGGCGTTTCTTCCTCCGAGCCCGCCCGCATTCTGGCATTCGAGGAAGAACAGGAAGAGAATTGGAGGAAAATCAAGGCCGAATTTGGTCTAAAGCAGGAACAGGCCCTCCAGAAACCGAAAGCGCGTTTGGTTGGAGAGGAGGCGAAGAAGTCAGGCCGAGATGCGTTTTTCCAGGTCATGAGCGAGGTCCCACCGCCGGTCGGGCAGAAGAAGGTCGTCGGCCTACCGTTTTGGATGACGGAGGACAATGATGGCCCTTTGCCAAGATTTGGCGAGCACCCGTTAAATAGCAAGGTTGCCCAGGACAAACTCCCGAGTTTTGGGGAGGACGGGCCTGGGCAGAAGAAGCTCTTTAGTCCATATCCGTTGGGGCTGGCGAAACACGACAGCCGACGTGTTCCGGAGAGGACTTTCGAGTCTCCTTTCCTGGTATTTGGCAAGCACCCACCAAAAGAACAAGATGACGAGGATGACCGCCATATGTTTGGGAAGGAGCCGTATGGACTGAAGGCTCGCGCCGGTCCAAGTCTGTTCCTAGCGCCGAGTGGCTCGGGCCCTCAACCCCAGTTGCACGACGCCTCCAAGACTGTCCGCCCTGCAGCGTTCCCCGCGCCATTTCCCCGCAGCATCTCGGAGCGACAGAAGGACTCGCCATCGTTGGACAAGACGGTGCCGGACGACCGGGAGCCGCAGACACGGGCGAACCAGCAGGTGCTCTCGCGTTCGCGGAGCTCTTTTCGGCAGACTTCCCGCGCTTCTACGTCGCGAGCGGGGTGAACGAAGTGTCGGCCTACATGGCCAACGCGAGCTACGTGGTCTCCCTCGGAGGCGCCCCTGTGTCCGAACTCAGATACGGCATCGTGGTCGTGCCCGTGGGCGAGGAGAAGCTGCTGCTGGGCGGCTCGAGGCCGGACAAAGGCGCGTCGGACGACCTGCGGGCCGCGGTGCGGGAGGCCCTGCTTGAAGCAGAGGAAAAGTGGCGAATGGCAGTAAAGGAAGCAAATGTGAGGCGCTGCGGTGGAAGCGGACAGGCCGCGCCGGCGCCTGTCAACAAGCCCATGCACGGCGTCGGAGGTTTGACGACGGCGCCGGGTCCTGGAACGCCGAGCCCAACCCCGACCGCATGGTCGACCCGGCGCACTTGGAGCGCGAGAAAAAGCCCGAGGCCGCCGGGGAGGCGGGCAGGGAGGGCGCAGCCGCCGCCGCCCTACCCAAGGGGTCGCCAAGCAAGAGCCGACACCTGAGCGCCGGGCCGCCGGGCCAAGCAGACACGGCCTCTCCGTCGGCCGCCGTAAAGGCACCGAGCGCTGGCAACGAGCCGCCTCGCGACCAGAAGCAGGGGCAGACGACCCCGGAGCCGGTGTCCCGGAAGCGCGGCCGCCCCGCAGCCAGCCCGGCAGTAGCCAGGCCCGACGGCCCCGCTACCTGCCGCGGCGAAGCAGCGGGCGCTCCGGACGAGACGGGCGAGGAGGATTGGCCGGTTCCGCCGAAGAGAGCAAAGCATGGGCTTGCGGCGAAGCAGTCTCCCGAGGCGGGCGGCGCCGACTCACAGCAAGACGGGCGGCGTGGATAAGGAGGCCGAAGCGGATGCGCCGGCGGCAGCTGGCTAGCCGTCACAAGAGTAGGCGGCAGCCGCGGGCGACACGTAGAAAAGGGCAATAGGCGATCGCCATCGCTGTTCGTCTCGTCTTGGTTGGTTTAAGCTTGAGCGATGCTTCCTGTCTGTGCGTGTGCACGGACCTCTTGCCTATTTAGGAAGGCCTCCCTCCCTGTGGGCCTCTAGGCCATTCTAGCCATCACGACCCACTTTTCGTCTTGTTTCATTTGCTTGCATGCTTGTTTTTCCTTTTTCTGTTTTTCAGCCTTGTGTCTTTTCGCGTTCCTTTTCATTTTCAGCCCGAATTGGTGTCGAACGGATGCGAAATTCGCCATAGGGTGGGATTTGCTTGTGGCAGTAAACAGGGCTCTTTTGTCGAGATGCGCACTGCAGACTATATTGGGCATGTCCTTTTCTTTTTTTCCTCCTTTTTTCTCTGTTCTTCTACTTCTGTTATTGGATTTGGATTTGGACTCCTTTCTCTTTCGTCACACTTGCCGTGGTTTGGAGCGGGGCTGTTTGGCCTGTGCGTAGCGACCGAGAGAACAAGCGCTTTCTATACAGACTCCCTGCATGTTTTGCCGTCTGATTTTCTAGCGGCAGCAGCCGCCTTCCTGCAGAGCCATGTAGACAAGCGTTGCCGGCTATGCACGCAATCCGCTCGCACCTTACCAGAAATGGCAGCGCAGGGGTTGGCGTTGGGGAAGCTGCTTAGCGGCATCATTCTTCCCGAGCAACGCGGAATACGAAATATAGAAGCAGGCGGCACCCAAGCAGCTTCAGCGCCAGGCGGCGCCTGCGTCGATTCGAGCAGATGTGCCGATGCCGCGAGGTTGAACCGGGTCAAGAACAGCTGCCCCAGGGCAGGCGCCATACACTGTTTAGCCAGCCGCTATTCGCTTCGCAGAAACGGCGGGATAAACAGGGAAGCGACACCTACCCGGTTGTGCTGTATAAAGGAGGACTTTTTTTTTGGCTCTCGCTCGGACGGCTTGCGAGGTGCGTTGTTGCAACGCACTCCAGCATTCTGCTCTAGCATAAACATATCCTGTGAGGGCTATCCTAGACTTTGCTGCCATCCAAGTAAAAGAATCTCTATTGTCAAACACGCAAACCAAACTCCAATGATCGCAAACGGCCCTCCAACCATTTCCTCCACAACGGCCTCCAAGACCACAAACCAGACCCAGCACCAGCCAGAAAAGCCGGCCGGCATCCCCCCGCGCCCGCAGGACCTGCACCGCTTCGCTGAGACGGACGGCGTGCTCACGACGACCATGTTCGACGTGCCCGGCCACCGCGTCGTGCGGGTCCTGGGCGCCGTCTACGGCATGACGGTGCGGTCGCGCAACGCAGCGGCGCTCGCGGGCATGGCGCTCAAGAGCCTCGTCGGCGGCGAGCTCAAGTGGCTGACGAGCCTGCTCCGCGCGGCCCGCGACGAGGCCGTGGCCCGCGTCGTGGCCGAGTGCCGGGCCCGTGGCGGCAACGCCGTCGTCGCCCTGCGCTTCGACGCCGCAGAGCTGAGCGGCTTCTCCCAGGTCTGCGCCTACGGCACCGCCGCCGTCATTGAGAGGGTTGAGGAGGAGTGAGACGCTGCGGGGGACGAGCGACTGATGGGGAGTGTGGGATGGTGTTTCTGGTGGTCTTGGCGAGAGCACAACTGTTCGGGGGCTTGAGTGGCTAGTGTGAATGGCTTGCAACCATATATGTCCTTATAGAGCAGCAACGCAATTAGATCGATACCTAGAATCAATAGCAACTCTGGGAAACCCATCTTGGAGGAAGGCCTTGGCTCCTCCACGCCCGTCCTTGATCAGCCATGGCCAGCTCTTCTTCGCCTTGAATTTGCACAGGTCGCTATAGCTCTAGCTTCTGCTCAGCGCCATCATTTCCCAAGCTTCCGCGAAATACCCGCCACCGCCGTCTTCATATTCGTTGTCCTGATCTTTGCCCTGATATTCTTCGCCCTGTCTGCCGCCCCTGTTGAGAACCGGTATTTCCCATGCGGTACCGAAGCACCAGCTGCCATCATACTTGTCACACTCTCCCTCGGCGTCCTCCTCACATTCGTCGTCGGATTCCCGCACTGATATGTTGGCAGCGTCATGGCCATGCAAGGATTGCCGCTTTTTTATAAACTATGGAAAAGATAAAGGGCTGGAAAACCGAACGACCCATATCATACCGTCAACTACCGATCCGCCTCTTTCAGCACGCAGCGCAGAGTCAACTTCAATATCAAGTCAAGGCTCGATATTCACGTCCTGTCTGTGATGATATTCTCTGATCCTAGCTTAGTAGGGGCTTTTACGGCCTTTTGGCTGGTCCTTTTGACTTTGCATCCGTTTGTTTTTCCTTTTTTGATAGAAAAAAACTTCCGGATATTCTTTAATCCACAGAGTCACGATCTCGGCCGGCCGACCCTGTTCTGAGGCCACTTCCTACGCACTGTCGGGCTTCAAAGGAGTCTCATCAACTACACCCACGGGATTCTCCTTCAGGTATAGCATCGCACCGAGGTTGTCTTTGGGAATGTCGGCACACAGCCTCGTACTCAGCCCTTCGGCCAGCCAGGGACAGAGCGAGCAGTGCACGGCGAACGGCATGAAGCTCAGGGGCAGGTAGCCCGCCATGTCGAAGCGGGTAAGGCACAGGTCTCCGGCGTCGGCGATGACGAAGCTGTCCAGTTGGATATCGCCGTAGACAAGATGCAGCTCCCGCTCGAGCTTGACGTGAGGGAGAGAGCGGGCAGGAGCCTGCTTCCATGTTTTACGCTCCTAGAGGATCCCCAGTGTCAGCTGTTGCTCGGCTCGATCACCGCCAGGCCTGAGCGAAGAAAAAAAAAGGTCCGCTTTATGCTCCGGCTCGGCTGGTTAGCTGGCGAGAGAAAGAAGAGGGGCTGGTGGGGCTACCTTGTTCTCGTGGTCGAGATGCGCGTTCATGTCGTCCTCGAGCTGCTGCACCGACTCGTAGTATCCCGGGGAAACGCCGCCGTCAAACAGATCGTTCACGATGCACCCAAACGGCAAGGGTCCGGGGCCGGTGCCTTCAGGCGCCGGGATGAGCAGGAGCAGACGAAGGGCCCTTGCCACGTCATCAAGGTGCTTGTCGGTGACGAGGTCCACCGACATCAGGTCTCTGAGTGTGGGCCCCTGAACCACCTCCATGATGAGATAGGAGAACCTGTCGTCTTCCATGACGCGGTAGACCTCTGGAACACGTATCCCCTCTCGCTTCTCCGACGGCATCTGCTCGAGTGCCTGGTAGATGTGGTCCAGTGTTGCCCCTTGGGTCGCGCCCAGGGAAGGACCGTAGTCGGGCAGGTCATCGCGGAAGATCCAGAGGAGGGGCTTGTCGGCAGGGTAAGCAACGCGCCACGTCTTAAAGTTCCGTGCGGGGCCGGTCAGGGTCTCGTAAATGGTGGTGAGGTCTTCACGCGTCAAGTTGGCCGCCATCTGGCGAGCCAGTGCTTTGGGGTCATTGCCGGCGGCCATGGTTGCGTATGGGGTTGGTCACGGGGGACCTCTGAGCTCGCAGTAAGCTGACGGCGTGCTCAGGAATAACAGAGCGTGGTTGGAGAAATTAGAAGCAAGAGACATCGAGGAATAAGTATTCGACATGTTGTTGGCGTCAAATCGCAGACTTGCGAAGCTCACACCCCGCGAGAACCGGTGGAAAGGAGATCTTCTCTTCTGACAGTAGCACCTCCTACACTCCCGCCGTACAACGTCTTCTCACAGCGGGAGTAAACCGGGGGAGGACGAGAGCTTCGTCTATCGCATCAGCTGTGGGTTGCTGGCCCGTCAAGCGACACATGTAATCCTCTATGGGTATCTTGAGTGGTTTGTGGCTCTTGAGGGGATTCTTTTGAAGCTCTAGACTCGGCAACGGCTCAATTCGGTGTTCCCGCAAGGAACCCCTTTTGCTTTCTGTGGTCTCTTTTTCTTTGGGCCACGGCAATCACTGTACCGACGAAGCAAATGGATATGACAGCTAGTTGCAGGGACCGAAGTGGTCGCATGGCTTGCGCTGCTCAGCAAGACTGCGGAGAGCAGTGGTGCCGCCGCGAGGAGGCGGCCGCAAGCAGAAGGTGGACATGTCAAATTCGATCGATTCTGCCTGTCAGAAATGATATGCTTAGAAAGTCGAGGCGCCAACGAGATGTCATATTCGTCACATGATCTCGCAAGCATCGGGAAAAACCAACCGACCGGGGTCCCCCTGGGACAGAGCGCGAGACCCCCACAGCCTGACTAGGTAGGTATGGCAATTTGAGCCGCGCCAATGTCGCCTCAAAGGCGCTGGGATGGCGGGTGGGCGGCCATCCCCGAACCGCCCAGCGAGCACGACTCTGCCGCGCCAACGGCCCCTGGGAAGGAGGGAGGCTCTGACGGGATGACGGGCTGCTGCAACCAGCTGCGTGCAGGCAGGTGCCTGCCTCGGGGCGGGTGACACGTCGCGACAACGAACTCGCACGGGCAGACGCTAGTCGTGTCCCAGATGCCAGGTTCGGGAGAGCCAGAAAACCGGGCCCCTTAGATCAGACCAGGCACGTTTGTCGCGCGGGCGGGCAGCATAAACAGCCAATGTGATGTGAAGGCGGGATCAAAAAGGTCCGATGGTTGGGCGGGCTCAAAAGCCAACTCTAAATGCAATCCCAGCCCTTTTCCCACCCCCCTGCGTGCCGCACGAGCCGCAGCCAAGCGTCATTGGCGCAAAACGGCTGGCTCGAGCTGTAAACGGGCGGGCGGGGCTGAGAGGGAGGGGATGGAGAGAGAGGGAGAGAGAGTCAGGTCTGGGGCACGCGCTGCCTGCGCCGAGCGCTGGGCTTCATGGGGCCCGTTCGTACGGGGGACCCTGCCTGCCTTCTTGGTCGTTCCGGAGTTGACGTTTTGTGTCCTGTCCCGGTCAAGTGGAAGAAAATGCAACGCTCCCAAACGGGCCAGGAGGAGTCGCCACACAAACAAGAAAGTCTATCTTGACTCGCGCAGCGAGGCCCCATCGCCAAGGATCGCATGTAAACTTTGTTTTGCCGAGAGCTGTTCCAGGCGCGGCGAAAGGGGTACGCAGTCCGCCATACAGGCTGCCACACAAACCAATGTCCCGCGTGCTGGCCGCCGTCCGCTTCTCGTGATATGCTCTGCACCTGGCAGCCAGACAGCCGGTTAACGTTAACCTGCTTGCCTGCCTGCCTGCCTGCCTGCCCCGGTGCAGGCCAGTGTTGTCCGCAAGACGTGAGCAGCAGTCGTGTTCTGGCCACTTTGGACCGCTAACAGGTGGCCTTCTTTCTTTTCTCGCTCCTTTCTTAGCTCTTGTCCCGGAGGTTTGTCGACTCAGAACCCGGTAGCTGGAGGGTCGAGGACAAGGGGCCCGGCGCTGGGTGGCGACAAAACAAACTGTCATGTCAGATCTTGGTGCGTCTTCAAAACGGATGGGCAGAGCCCAGCCCAAAACGGGGACATTAGGGCGGGGAGCAGGATGGAAAGAAGCTTCATTGCCCCTGCGGCTCCTTGTGGCAGGAGCGTCTTGACCCCGACATGCGACGACAAGGTCCATGACAGGCTGGGATGATCCCTCTCAGCCGGCACCGCGCCCAGCTCGCCCGGGTTCGGCGGCCCAGCTCACCCCGCAGAGGTCGCGGCTGGAGGGCGGCTGATATGTCTTTCTGTATACCTATATATCTTGCCCCAACGGCTGCCTTGGACGTCGGTATTGCTCCTCTTCTCTTCATCCCATCTCATTCCTTCAGCAACACGGTCTGGACCGCTTCTTTTCCTCTCCCGCTTTTTTTTTTGGCATCCCTTCCATTCTTTCTTCTGCAGTGCCGGACACTTTCTTTTTTTAAACCTGCAGTTTTTGCCAATTACTCATCCACACTCACTTTAATTCTTTCCCCCAGGGTCAGAATTCACACCGTCAAGATGAAGACCTCTGTCCTCACCCTCCTCACCATCCTGGCCGCCTCGGTCGCTGCCGGCCCGGTCCCTGCCAGCTCCTTCGGCCTCGAGGCCAGGGGTGGCAACAAGGCCGCTGAGGGTGCCGCCGCTACCGAGAACGGCGCTGCTGCCGGTGGCAACTGCGCTGCTGCCAAGCAGAACGCCAACAAGGAGAACGCCGCTGGCAAACAGAACAAGAACGGCAAGCAGAACGCCAACAAGGACAAGAACAAGAACAAGGGAGGTGCGGCTGGTGGCGCTAACAACGGCACTGCCAACGCCGGCGGCGCCGCTGCTGGTGGTGCCGCCGCTGGTGGTGCCCTTGTGCTGCCCGACGGCCGCATCGCCCAGAACATCCAGCCCGAGGGCTTCAACGTCCTGGCCAGCGTCTTCAAGAGCGCCGTCGTCAAGGGCGACGGTCTCGTGTTCAGCGACCTGATCACCTTCCCTGACGTCAAGGCCTCGATCTTCGACAAGGCCGGCAACACCAAGGCCTTCGCCATCAACATCGACGACAAGTCCATCTTCATCCCGCAGGGCGGCGAGGCGCAGTCCAACATCCGCCGCGCCGACCTACTGCCCTCGATCCGCTCGCAGCTCAACGACGTGGCCGTCAAGGGCGTGCGCACGCTGCACTTCTCGGTCCAGCGCGACGCCGCCAACCCGCTCAACGCCACGCACGACTACCAGCTCGTGAGCCTCGAGTCCAAGGACTTCAGCAAGCACCAGTTCGACGTGCGCACCGGCGCCGACAACGGCGACAACATCGCCATCTTCGGCACCACCGCCGGCGGCGCCACGCCCAAGAAGATCTTCGAGACCCCCTTCGGCGAGGGCGCCTTTGAGAACTTTGCCCTCAAGCTCGACTTCGACAAGAACACCATGCAGGTCTTCCACAGCACCGGCGACGCCGCCCTCAAGCAGGCCACCGAGCCCATCGCCAACGACCTCTCGGGCCTGGGCGAGTACCACTTCGCCCTGCAGAAGAACCCCGTCGGCAACGCCCCGCAGCCCACGGGCATCAAGGAGGCCATCGTCTACGGTGGTATCTTCATGGAGGACTCCACCTCTGGCACCGTCACCCTCCAGTAAGCGGCGTCTAGGCGTCCCTTGCTTGTCTATTGCCGGCATCGGGTCTTTGTTTTCATGACGGGGATTGGTTGTTACTTGGGATGAATATTTTATGTGTGTGGGTGGAATACTCGGTTGAACGGACAAACTAGCATTGGATGGTTTTGGGACTAGCCATATAAAAAGGCCGGGAGAGGCTTTGCTGCATAATGGAATGAATCCGTTTTTGGGTCGCTCAAGTGTTGCCATGAAACGTATGCTGGCCCCCTCTCTGTGGGCAGCCGTGATGTTGACGTACCGGTGCCGCTTCCAAAAGGATGCCGAGGTCTGCGCCGTGTAGCGATAGGCGGGCCTGGCCTGCATTTTGTGCGCACTGTCGACGGTCCTGTCTAGCACGTTCTGCTAGGCTAGTAGTGGTGGTTCCCCATCTTGGCCGATCGCCGTCGCCGCGCAGTGTCTCATCTTCCTGCCGCTGCTCTTTTCCCCTCGCTGCCGAGGCCGCTGGAAGTGGTGGCTACAGCTGCATCTTCCCAATTGAACCCGTCCTTGTATTAGCTCGACTGCTTCATTTTGGTGCAAACGATCACCCTGCCTTGCCTGGCTCAATATGACTGTAGGCTATAGCACTTCATGCATCTGCTCACCTCCCCCTGCGCCAGTCTAGTCACCCAGACGGAGGCAAGCTGCGGTTGAATTCTCTGGGTATCTTGTTTAAAAATGGCATCACGCTCGTTATCCTCGACATTCCTTTCTGCATGCACGCTCTAGGGCCGAACACTGCAGCATTCATAGCCGCTCAAACATCCATCACCACAATGTCAGCATCTGCATTTGACGATGTATCTCGAGTGCACATACCGGCAACAGCCGTCGATGACCTGAAAAACCTCACCCTCCAGGCCTTTCTCGGCCAGTTTGTATCCGAGCTCTACCTCGACTTTAGGAGCCCCGATCTCACGTTTGACGCCGTCATCCGGATCATCCTCAGGGAGGCCGTCGCCGTCAACGTGACAACCACAGCCAGGCCCTGTCGGGTGGACGAGTCGAGCAGCTACTCCTTCCCATTCCGGACGCTGGCCCTGGGCCCCAACACAAAGGGCCACATGAACCGGTGGCTCTACGAAGACCCCTCGCCCGAGAAGGGCTCCGTCAGCTTCCGGTTTCCCCTGTCGAGATCCAATTGGACTGCCCGGCATCTGCTCGACACCTTGATGGGGCTGGCGCCCACTCTCCCGGGCGGTCACCTCGGCAATATCATGTATTTTGGACCGAAAGATCCCGCACGTAGGCCCAGGGAAATGGACCGTGACGCCATGTAAGAGAGCCGATCTTACCATAGCACCAGCCTTTGCCCTGTTTTCCAGGTGCTCGTACTCGTTTCACTCCTCGACTGTCCTGTGATAAGCCAAAGACATTTGGTCGGATCCCGCAGCTGCTCGCTCAAGAGAGCCCGCTAATTAGGAAACATGTACTCATCAGTACTCAGTGCATGATAAGGCTGCACGCGGCCGACATCGTTGCATGGCATTTCGACGCCCATATCCCGCATGGAAAAATCCGGGACCTCGAGCAAATCGCCCCGAATCTCGCTTTCAACGAGATTATTGGATACACCTATTGCATCAAAGATGGTCACGAGGTAGCTCGAGCCACGCCGAAGCCGATAGAGCTCACCATCAAGCATGCAGGCCGCCATCCGGCGAGGCACCTCACGCATTACGGAATCGTGGTGTTGCCATACGAAGGTCTGGTCTACGTCACCAACGAGCCTGTGCCAAAGCTCGCCCCGATGCCCCCGGAAAGCCAGACTGCCAGCGGCCACGGGCGGACGGGCAACCAAGATGATGGCGGCCTCGAGAAAAGCCTGGAGCAGTTGAAAATGTACGACACTAGCCTATACTCTGCAGTGCCTAACTGGGGCTTTGGTCAGGAGGGCGAGGGCCAGGATCAAGGGTATGGATACTGCAGCCAGGAGGGCTGGGGCTATGGCCAGCCTAAATGGTAGCGGGAATGGGTTGGGGAAAAGCTGGATGATGCATATTCGGAGCAGGGACAAGACCTATGTAGCCGTCCTGTGGAAACAGTGTTGCCATAAAAACAACCCCCCATCCTTCTCGCACTCACAACGACACACACCCCCCCGCGCTATCCTCGAGAAAGATTCCGCCATAGATCAGGCCCTCGTTTATGCCCTTAGACTGGTACCCCGAATTGACCACGTCGCTAGTGCCCGTTGGCTTCTTGAGCAGGCCGAGCTGGTACTGCCCGTTGCCCGAGTTGTTGTTCTGGACCGCGCTCGTGACCGACTTGAGCGGCTCGTCGCCCTTGGAGTAGTACACTTGTAGTGTGCTGTGTTTTTTTTTTAATTGCTCAAGTGTTGCTCCCGCGGGACGGATGCAACATGTAGGATTGTATCAGTATGACGGCAACACCCAAAACAAAGTGACTGTTACGGCCGCAAAGGAGATGGCAAGCCATGGCGGACGGAGAGCTTACTTTTTGGAATAGTCGATTTTAAGGGCAAAGTTGTTCCATGCCGCGCTGTCCACCTTTGTCGACCAGATCTGCCGGTTCTGGCGATTGAGGATCTTGAACGTGTCCCTAGGCAACGAGGTCTGGCCGAGGATGGTGCCCATCTCGAAGTTGAACTGGTTGGCCGAGTAGTCGGCCGTCTCATGCCACACATTCTGCGGCAGCAGCACCGGTAAGCATCACACTGCCACGGACAGCCCCATGGAGAGCAAAACTGGACGAGAAAAGGAGTGACGGAGAAGAGCCACCCACCAGGTACTCGTGGCTGAGATTCAACGCCCTCCCGGGGTCAATCTTGACGCTCCAGTGCAGCGTCTTGACCCCCGAGCTCCCCTTGCCGCCCGCGTTGGCGTCCCCGTCGAACTGCAGCCCGGCCCTGCGGAACCCCCGCTGCGTCTGGAAGATGGACCTGTCGCTCAGCGTGACCGTGACAGGCTTGTGCAGCGTCGCGTTCTCGAACCGGGGTCCTCCCCCGGGACCCTTTGTCAGCTCCGGCCCGGGGAACTTGAGTATGTCGCTCCACAGGAGCCCCTCGCCCTTGACGTAGCCGGTCCCAAAGGGCGAGCCCTTGCCCGGGGCGTCAAAGTCGGTGAGCGAGAGGGACGCGGGGACGCGCCCGTCAAAAATGATGGGGCACTTGACCTCGGCGGCGGCGGCGACGGTTGCCACCGCCGCTGCCAGGAGTGTGGCGGCCAGGACGTTTGCGAGTGGCATGGGTGGCAGATTCTGGCTGTGTTTAAGAAGGGGCTGTTTCTGAGGACACAGTTGACAGAAGGCAGGCATACATAACGAAGAGGCATCCCGGGATGATATAAAGGGGCAGATGGCCAAGAGGACGTAGTCTGTGGTCAGCATCGACGGTCGCCATGCCTCTCCGAGCAGCAGAAAAGACGGGCCGTCCTGGGCCGCACCCCGCCGGCTGAATTGGAATCTCGGGGCGTGTCGGCGTGGTCCAGTTGCCATCCACCACTATAAGCGGCCCTAAAAAGGCTCAATTGTTCCGCCGACAAAGAGAGGCCGCCGGATATTGCTTCCGCGCGGCAGGGATCTTGCATCGGGGAAGAAAGCTTGTGGGTGGAAGTTTATTTAGATTGCATCTTCTGGGGCACACGAACTGCCCTGTCAGTGCAGCAGGCCTCATGGTCCAGGAACCAAGAGGCCATACCCAGGTCACAACGATGGCACCGCAGACGGACGAGATAGGAGACATGGGTCGAGTCAATCAGGAAACCTACTTCACATACCAAAACCTATGTGGTTTGCTATCATACATTCACAAACATGCTCCAGTCACAAGTTTAAAAGTAACAACGCAAAGAAAGAAAGAAAATCCCCTTGCCCCAATCGCCATGCTGCTCCCAGAAGCAGCCAGGTGGATACGGAGAGAGCCAACCCAAAAGAGAAAGCGAAAGGCGGCATAATAAAAATACGGCCGTTTCAAAACCCAGATCCGTTCTTTTTTGATATATCCTCCAGTCTACGTCCAGGCACTGGTAACCTAAAAAGTGATACTTGGACTCCCAGGACACGATAAAGAAGGCTCATTGAGGTGGCATCACTTCTCATGGAAGTGGTAAACGTGGTGTTGGTGGATATGCTCGGTTGCTTCGCGTGGTTGGACGATGGATACCGGCGATGTAGAGTGTCTACCCTGCGCCGGTCCAGCCCCCAACAAGAGGACGGTGTCCTAATAGCCGTATCCGGTCGGTTGGGGCACAAAGCCGTTGGCACCGGCGAATGGTGCCGGCGAGGTTTGGCCACCGCCGCCAGGGCCAGCTGTGATCATGAGACGGCCACCGCCAAGGATAGGGGTACTATCCTCGTGCTTCTCCTGCTCCCGCTCCTTGGCCTTGCGGGCCTCGTTGTCGGCCTTGAGGATGGCGAGCTCCTTCGTCTGCTGGGAGAGCATGTTGATCATGTACGGCATAGTGAAGTCGTGCAGACCGTGGCGCCAAGACATCTCCAGGACCAGATCCGGGCGGATGAGGTCGTAGCATGCGTACAGCATGCCGACGTAGCACTCACGGTTGCCAATGTCGACAAACTGATCATTGATACGTGTTAGTAAATGCATAATGGCGCTGCCGCTGAATACGGGGGAAAGGAGGGATAAGGGGGAAAACTCACGTAACGCAGAAGCTCCTCAACAACCTCGGTCTTGCCAGAGAGAGCGGCAGTCTCAATAGCATCCTTCCACAGCTTGTCCTGCTTGGAGAGCGCAATCGACTTCTCCCAACGCTTGTTGCGGCGGTAGATGCTTGCGGCAACCTGGCGGAAGAAGACAAGCTCGTGCTTCTCTAGCCGGCTGGCGAGCTCGACAGGCTCATAGTTGTCGTAGTTCTCAACCGAGTCCTTGAGCGTCTTGTAGTCCTCCTCCTCGATCAGAAGATCGTTGATGGCATCGTTGACGATGCGCTTGTTCTGGCTCTGCACGTTGAGCAGGAAAGGCTTGATCAGGGGCAGGTTGTCCGACTTCTGGAACATCTTGACCACGCGGTTGACGTCGATGCGGGGAGTAAGGGCCTGCAGCAGGTCCGTGAGGAGCGAAGGGTGCTGCTCAAGGTAAAAGTTGATGGCCTTGAAGTAGATCTCCAGGTTGGCAACCTTGACAATGATGTCGCGGAACTGTTGGTGCTCCCACGAGTTCTCGGGACGCTCGATCACTGAGAGAGCAGCATTGTCAAACTCATCGTAGTGGACGTAGCAGAAGACCAGCTCAGGCCAGAGGTTGGCCTCCTCGCAAGCACGGATCATCTTGGGCAGGTTCATCCTGCTCCAGAACAGGTTGAGGTGCTCAATCAGACGCTCGGGGTGGTACTTGGACAGAGCAATTCCCAGCTCGGTGAACATGCCCATGTGCGCCCGCTCCAGACCGAGGCCGTTCTCCAACAAGCTAATGAGCTCGTCGAAGAAGCCGTTGCGCTCGTACTGCTTGACAAGGGTCTGCAGCTGCTCGGCATCGACGATCAGGTTGAGACCGCAAATCTGGGCGAGACGGAACTCCTTCTTCTCCACACAGGCCTCGTGCACTTCCTTCCAAACCTTGATGCTGTTGGCCTTGCGGGCGCACTCGACCGCAGCCTGGTAGTCACCCAGGTGGACAAGGGTGGTGGCGAGTTTGGCCCAGTTGGAGATGCTGGTGAAGAAGATCTTGGCAGCCTCGAACAGACCCTCGCCGTAAGCCTTGTCACCGGACTCCTCGATGTTGGTCACGTTGGTGCCGCGCAGGAAGTCCTCGAGGTCCGAAAGCTGGTCCAGGCGAGCGTAGCTGAAAGCAAGGGCGGTATCGATGGCGGGCTCGCGGAGGGTCTTGCGGGCCATGCGCAGGAACTTGACCAGGTCCTCGTTCTTGCCAGCATGGGTGGCAATCTCAATAACCTCGGCGTAGTTCCTGGGATCCTCGGCCTTGATGTACGACTCGATCGAGTCGGTAACACGGAGACCATCGAGCTGGGCCTTGGCGACCTTGCTCCAGACCTCGGGAATGTCAACGTCCTCAGCATAGGCCTGGGCGCGGTCGATGCTCACGACGTGATCGACAAGGACGTTGACAGCGCTGGTCTTGTCGTCAATCTTCTTGAAGATCTCGAATGCCTCCTCGTAAAGGCCGACGTTGATGCAGACCTCGGAGATCTCCTGGGGGTTGAAGCCGTCCAGACGGTGGATGTAGTCCATGACGCGAGACTTGTCCGCCTTGGCAGCGGTGAACATGAGAAGGTTCTGGAGGTTCTGGTTGTCACTAAAAGGAGAAGGCTCCAGAACGATCTTCTCCAGGAGCTCGATAAGCTCGCCGGGAAGGTCGGCCTGAAGAAAGCAAGCGACAGCCTCCGAGACCTTGGTTGGGTCCGTCGACTCCGGCACGGCCGTGGAGATGACCTGGTCCACGACAGAGCGACGGTGGATGTTGTTCTCGCTCAGGACGAACGTCCAGAGCTCGCGGTCGGCACGCTCAAGCAGGTAGCGAGCCTGCGCCTTGTACATCGAGTTCTCATTGGTTATGTTGACCAGCTCCAGGTCGTTGCCACCCTTGCGGTAGGCGATGTAGGCCAGGTTGGGGTCACGCTTCTCGCAGTACTTGCCAACAACGAGCGAGTCGTACTGGTCGTTCTCCTTGAGGAACTTCTCGGGGTTGTTGTTGGAGTCGATATAGATCTTGGCAAGAGCGTTGAAGACGGCCTGCTGCTGGTTTCCAGCCTGGAGGGTAGCCTCGAGGAAGGGGAGGAGCAGCTTGAGGCGGTTCCTCGTCTCGACCTCCGAGACAAGCTCGTCGATGGGGATCGAGGCCGAGTTGACCGTCGTCAAGAGGTTCTTGATGATGTTCTCATCGCAGTCGACATCCAGCAGACCACCGATGACGGCAGGGGTGCGCGCCGGGTTCACACGCTGGACGTACACCTCAATGGACTTGAACTGCTGGTTCTGGTAGAGGTAGAGAACCAGGTCGTGCACAAAGTTGAAGCGGTCGCACACGATGATCAGAGGAAGCTGCTCCGCGAGCTTGGCCTCCTTGAGGAAGTTCTTGACCTTCTCAGGGTTGTAGTAGTTGCTGTCGCGGCAGATGCGCTCAACCTCGTTGAACTGGCCCATCTTGGTGGCGGCCTCGATGTACTTGAAGTGCACATCAGCCTCTTCGGAGAGGTTCACAATGCTTCCGAGGTAGTAGAACAGGCCCTCGGCTGTCTTGTACTTCTCGAACAGATCGATCAGGCGGGTGGGGCCAAGAAGGTCCGAGTACTTGGTGGCCACCTGCACGACCGACTGGAGGTTCTGGCGGATGTTGTGCTTCATCATGGCGTCCAGGCAGTCGAGAGACTGCTCGACCGAGAGCTTGCCAAAGAAGTTGACCAGCCACTCGGGGTTGAAGGTGGGGGTGCCCGCAATGCCGACGACAACACGCTTGACGGCGGCCGGGTCCTCGTAGAGCTCGAGCGCCTTCTGGTGCAAGCCAGCCTGCTCGCAGAGGGTGGCGATGCGGCTCCTGTCGAAGTGAGAGAACATATCGTTGCCCAGGATGGCGTCGGCAACCTGCGGGGCGTTCATGAGGTTCATCTCGAGCAGACGCGTCTGCAGGTCGGCGTGCTCGGGCTTGTTCTCCTTGAGCACATCCAGCAGGAACGCGGTGGCCTGCTGGACCATGCCCTGCGCCTGGAAAACATCGACAACGCGCGCAATGTCGACGAGAGATCCGCCCTCGTGGTTGGCCAGAGTCGCCGCGAGCTCGGAGCCCTTGTCGGGGTTGACACGAACAATGTGGCTGAGCAGCTGGATCCAGTCGGGTTGGTAGCCAGACTGGGCGCAGTAGGGAAGGATCTTGTCGAACTGGCCAGTCTCGGCAAACCCGGCGACGACCTTCTGTGGAACGTTGGCCTTGAGGTAGATCACCAGGGCCATGTTCACGTCGTGCGGCCTGACCATGTCGCCGAACTGCTCGGAGCAGTCCAGCTTGCCCTCCTTCAGCCACTTCTCAAGAAGCTGCTTGCGGTTCTGAGCCAGGACTGGCTGGGCCAGCTCAATGGTCTCGTGGCGGTTCAGGGCACCCTTGTCGAGCAGCAGGCCAAAGTACTGAAGGATGTACGACATCTGGCCGGGCTGCGCCGGCAGGCGCTTGAACTTCTCAATCGTATCGGCCGTCCGCAGGAACCCACGGGGAGAACCGGCAGCGACCTTGGCAGCCTCCATGTAGTTACCGCCGTTGAACAGCTGCTCAAACTGCCTGGCGTAGAGGTTGTCGGCTCCGGGCAAACCAGCGCGTGACGCCATCTTGATTGCCAGCTCCGTATTGGCCGGGTTCTGCAGCAGGTACGAGATCATGGTGGTGTCGTCAATGGTCACGAAGAGCACCTGGCCCTTGCGGTTGATGCCGACGATTCCGGTGGACTCGCTGTCGGGGCAGGTGGTGAAGATGGTCTCGCTCGAAATCCGGTTCATGAAGATGCAGGTGCCCGTCTCAAGGTCGTACAGGTGGATGAAGCCGTACTTGGTGACCAGGTAGATGACGCCGTACTTTTGCGAAATCTGCAGGGCAACGGGGAAGTCGTTGACAGCCTCGGCGGGGAAGTAGATCTCGACGTTCTTCTTGGGGAAGGGCGGGTTGGACTCGACCTTGTCCACCTCGACAACGTGCAGCTTGGCGCCGGTGGCAGACCTCACCGCAAAGGTGAAGAGCTTCGTGTCCTGTGGCGCGCCCTCCAGCCGGATCGTGCCGAATGCGGCGGCATGACCCTCGATGGATTGGCTGACGCCTCTGTCCTTGTTGTACAGCTGCATGTTGCCGACCACGCGGCCCTGGGCCTGGGCGATGCCCACGACGACCATCCACTTGCCATCGCTGTTAGCTCGGTAGTTGATGATTTGGTTTCCCTGCGGGCGTAATCCGTGTCAGCAAACAGGTGTCTCTGGACCGTCGTCTCTGTGGCGCGTAGAGGGCTCTCACGCTCAGGTTGTCGTTGCGCGCAAACATCTTGACGGGGGCGGCCTGGTTTGGATCAAAGACGTCCCAGTGGTAAACAGCGGCGTCCGTGACCAGACCTATAGTGGTGTCGCTAATCCACTTCCAAAACACGACATCCTCGTTCATGCTCGTCGACTTGAGCTTGGCCTTCTGCTCGAGGTCGAAGATCTGGAGTGTCCGCGACTGGGCACGCAGAGCAATCACTTGTCTGGTGAAGTGCATGATGGCACTGTCGGCCTTGATGGGCCGGCGCGTGACATTGTTGCCATTCTTGAGGTCGATGATGACAACCTCTGGCGAGGCACTCTCGTTCTTCTTCTCGCGGATGCAGACGTACGAGTCTGATTCTAGTGTCTGTTTTTTTGGCGGTCGGGGCGGGTCAGCAAGGGCAGGCGAGGGCAGCACACTGGCAGGCCGGGTGCTCAGCGGGGAGGTCGGGAGCGTACGCAAGAGTTGAATCCAATGGCTGAGGTGTCGATGTTGGCGCTGGAGAGCTGTAGCAGCTCGGTGAACTTGATTGGGAGCGGCGCCATGTTGATATCGGGCGCTGGGCCGCGCGTCAAGGGGATGCTTCGCCGGTCAAGCTATTCAGAGCCAAACGAGGTCGCAGAGAGGCCCTGTGTCGGTCAAGGAGGGCGGCGCGCGGGATGGGCGCTGATGCAGCCTGGTGTGCTGCCTTGCTGGAAGCGACGGCGGTCGCGAAGAAGGAAATCGCGGTTTGGTCTGGGCGTGACGATCAGCGCAGCCGGATCGAGAAGCGAAAGCAAGGTATTAGGGAGGACGGCAGCAGCAGGGGCGGCGCCGTAATAAAACGGAGTATCGTCAAACGTGAATCGTGGGGATTGAACTTGTCTCTTGAGGGGGAGGGCCCAAGGACGCTGATGGGACGGCGAGGCAGGTGTTTTGGTTTGCAGACGACGGCCAGATGTTAGATCCAGATTACCTGGCTTCCACGCCCGGCCAGTTGGAGCTTGCCTGCAGCGGCGCGACCTTGGCCGAAATTTTGCCGTCTCCTTTCCAGGTCAGCTTGCGGGCACGTGCGGGGTGGGTCCGTCGAGCAGTCGGGCAGTCGGGCAGCTGTGGTGGCCTGAGGCAAGAGCGGCCAGCAGCTGAAAGCTCCAGCAGCGCTCAGCTTTCCGATTTTGGCTGAGCCTCGAGTGGAGCTCCAGGCGTCTTGTGCTTACACCTGCCCACATGCGCTTAGAGGATGCATAAACAGTTGCAGCCAGTAAGAACAAGAACACGCACTATGAACCATTACTTGTAAACCGAAATTCTCTATTCAGTGCTTTTGTTTCTAGAGTCTCTCTATTCTGGGCTTCCTTCCACCGATTGAACAGCATCAGAGATGGCAGAGCCTCAAGGGCCTGTTGGCCTCACCCAGAGCATCATGTTGACAGCTCGGCGCCGACGCCTTGTCCTGGCCATATCGCCCTGATCTTGACTATATACGCCACCTGGTTTTTCCAGGCAATCAGCGGTCTCCCTCCTCCTCCTTCGCTCCCTCTCCAACACAAGCCTTCGTATAGAGAATCCAGCAGTCACTCGACTCTTGTTTTTTTTGCCCTTGGTCACGTGTCAGCAAGGCTCATCCCGTAGCCGGCACTATAGTCCACGGCCGCGATGAGATATTGGGCCCTCTTAAGGAGCGGGGAGCCGGCGTCGTTATGGGACTAGCGCGTAATCGACGGCGAGCACCAGTTCTGGTAGACAACTCTCCGCTGCCCCCTGATACTCTATAGCAAGTAGAAAGCGCCTAGACGATTCCTCGCTCGCTAGATAAAGGGCGCCCTGCTGCACTGGGACGGCACCAACACTATTGCTGCTGTTTCTTTCCAAATGGCGAGCAGGGCCGGATCATGTGGACGCGCGAGGGCTTCTGGGAGATAGCCAAGACGTGTACCGGCTGCGAGCTAATTAGCACACTTTGCCTCCTCGACCCCAAGTGCTACATTGTATCGAGTTCGGACACCCTGCGCTCTTCAGACTGAGACCTCCTGCGTGGAAGAAAACTCCGTCGAGGCAGTTGGTCTGTGTCAACGGCGGTTCGACTGGCAACCATACCGCTAACGAATACACCCAGTCGGATGACCCACCTGATCGGAGGCACCAATGGGCCTAATGGAGGGAGGCTCTTGACGTCAAGTATAAGGGCAAGGATCATGTCCCTCCAAACAGTGTTCCCAAGGCTGATCCTATCCGGGCAACCCCGGGTGCGGACAACGGAGTAATAGAGTCCCATCGAGCTCACCTCGTGTTCCAGGCTCAACACAGCGCCATGGAGAATTTGAACGCTTCTCGATGGTATTTTTGGGTATGCAGTAGCCTAAGCGCTTCTCTGGCGAATCAGACTGTATGTATAGCGTTTATATAGATGCATGGGTGTGGTTTGACGCATATAAGCGATCAGGCTTTTCCATGTAACTATCATGTAGGAGGTGGATCAGTTCATCAGAAAGATGCCTCAAAATAAAGCATCTCATTTTCTGGAAACACAGAGGAGATCATATCTCGGCCTAGCCAAAATGATCTTTCCAGCCTTGGCACTGAACTCCATGCATGATCTTCAACTTTATTTACTCATGGTTTCTTCTAGCTACCTGTCACTCCTTTCCCTGGTCCTTTCCGTTGTCAGGCTCATCTGACACAGTGAGCCCGGCCAAGTCCCTCCTCATCCTACCCATCATGAGCCTTCTATCCCGACGAAGCTCCATCAGGTACCTAAACTCGTTGAATTGGATCTCCACGTAGGGGTACTTGCTCTTCCCGACCCGGTATGGATGGGGAGGCTCCGGAAGGAAGACCGGAGGCTTGTCTCCCCTGATTCGCTTATACTCCTCCATGCTGATCGATCCGTAAAAGCATTGCAGCTTCTTCGATGGGCCTTGCTTCTGGGATCCAGCTGGTAGTGCTGGAGCGTTGGTCGGAGCGTTGACCGAAGCGCCGGCCGTAGGACCTCCAGCCTGGTCGCCCAACTGGGCCGGCATGCCTTGATCGGGGTTGGCCATGGGAGGGATGGCTGCGGGTCCGGGCACATTCTACTCGCCTGGGCCGTTGGGTCGCATCCAAGGGGCCGCCAAGATGGAGAAGTCTATGTTCATGAGACCATCTGGTTGCTCTCCCATGTTGACGTCGTCGTGGGGGTTGGTCATGTTGGGCTATGCTGATGCCCGAGAAGTCTCTCGAGTTTGTCTGTTCTGCCTGACGTTAGCACCCCTTCGAGAGCTAGAACCCGGAGCTTGTCCACTCGTGTGCCATCTCTCGTCACCTACATTTTCTATTTGTCGTGAGCGTGGCCTTGTTCTTGGCTGCCAGACTCGACATTGGAGCTGCTGATGATAGAGGAGAGTCGGGACGAATTTGAGGTTGCTTGATTCTTCAGACCGATGGGCAGAAAGTTAAGATGGAGGCTTCTGAGGTGATCACGTAGGCTGCGTATTGTGATGCCGACGTTTCTGATAGGGCCAGGGCGGTTTCTGATGAACGTCCGAGTGCGGCGGAGGGAGCTATTTTTCATCCGCAGATTTGTTTTATCGAAGTTTTTGTGTCCCGCCTGGTACAGCGAAGAAACCCACGGCAGTTTTTTTCCTGCATACTGTTCTCTGCCCTTTGCTCTTTCCTATCTCGTCGGATAGGACCCCTCTGGGAATACGGAGGGGCCACGTCAAAGCCTGATTATGTCAAGGCAGCACTTGGAGGAGGATATATGCCTACGGACAGTGCGTGGGACATGGAGTTAGGGCTAGCCTTCGTCAAAAGTCATCTGATATTTACAGGAACGCCTATATCATCCGCACATCCTGGAGATAGGAGAGCTGGATGAGCCATGCCACCATCCCCATGCAGCTTATCTATCCGCCGCAAACCCTTCTAGGAAGCATTGCCCCCACACACTGTCAGCGATCAGAGAGAGAATCATGAGGGAGGTCACAGTAGAATATTAATTTTGATAGCAGAATTGTCGTGCACCGATGGAGTCGCCAGCGGGAAAGTAGCCACGAAGACGTGTCGTGGAGGCGAGTCGTTGGGTATGGAGGCCGAATCAGGACAGCCTGGCTTCCTTTTAACTGGCAGTAGACTTAAAATTCGCCGACGCAATGTGATGGAATCATCCCTTAGTCCTCACACTCAACGGACAGTGCTGTTGTCTCTACGTAGAAATAGTGACTAGAACCTTTTTTTTCGACGGATGGCCACATCAGGCCTAAACGCCCGTTGAGCAGGCGCCCACCCAAGATCTAGTTGGCGATTGTATCAACTCGACGATGCCTCTGCAGCCATTCCTCGTCATATTAAACGGACTAGCTGCAGCAAGACTTGCTACGGTTACTAAGCCAGACGAACTCCCAGTTTGACCCCCGGTAGCTCCTACGCTATAGGCCTCCTCGGCCCGCTATGAGAAGCGCCGGGCAGGAGATACGGGTGAGTTGCCAAAATCGGGCCTTCAACGGGGAGCAAGACTTTCATGCACGTTAAGGATTTGGATCTGTAGCGGTACGGACAGGGGCTGGCCCTGGCTCCATCAACAAGCACGACAGCCGCGCCAGTTTGCAGTCGGAAGCCGGAGCTTGCTACAAGACGGGCAAACAAACCACTACGAATCACCCCAGGCTATAAGTAGAAAGATATGGGGATGCGGGACGAGAAACGAGCAGAAGATTGGAGAGCCAAAACCTAGGACCGAACGGGGGTCCAGGGAGTTGAGAAAACAAGAAAAGCAAGGAAGAAAGCGCGTATGAGAAGGGACAGGCCGAATGAGGAATTAAAAAGGAAATATACACAAGAAACATGAAAAGGGGGAATGGAGGGGGGGGGGGAATACACGCGTCTATCAGGGGATGGACCTCTCGCTGATCCAGCCCAGCTGACCGACTTGTCAACAGGGGACTCGGTGATCAGCAGTAGCACGGGTCTTGAACGGCACAGACGGACGATAGAGTTCATGGTTGGGAAGATATTGATATGCTACGGCCAATAATCTCAAAAAGAGGAGAATGGTCCGCGCTCCATCTGTGCTTCTTTTACCCTCGAGCCAACGGCAGATGGATGCCGATATCAAGCTGACAGCTTGCCCGTGGGGTTTACAGCCCCAAACAGCGTGGCATGCCCAGGTTGATAGCGTTGGATAATTTCTGCCCGCTACGCACAAAACAGTCATGATTTCCTTCTCCAGCCTCCTCCTGCTGGTGTTGTTCTTTGTGATTGGCCGTCTGGTGAGTCAATTCGCCCCCACGCCAAGAGGTGACGCGAAGGAAAAGCAAGAATCCGGGGCACCTAGCACGGAAACATTGTCTACTTGCTCGAAATGCACGTACTTGTAGAAGCTGAACGCAACGGGCGGCAAATTTTTGTCTGGGGAACGGCGGCAAGGGCAGCAAATTCAGTAAATTGGCCACAATTACAGAGACAGGCACTTTGCTCCCCCCTTTTGGGGATGTCCGGGCAGAGCCCAGGGTAAAGGGGACAGGCGGAAGAGTATGCCTAGAGAATATGGCCCGACGACACAGGAGACCGCAGTGACACGCAGGACGACGCGACGGGAGAGAATGTGTAGCAGCCACCATCCGTGATCTCGCCTTTTTCCTCCGCAGCCGCCAATGAGCCCGGTGCGCCCGAACCAAGTGAGTGTGCATTCATTCTTCTCTGCCTTCTTCGACGCTCAAATTTGAGACACCTGACCATCACAGTACTTTATCTGTGTAGCAGAGCGCCCGCGCACCCCTGCGTCCCGGATCGAGTCAAGTCGCACGCAGTTTCGTGGCACAAATCGTCCTTCCTTTGTACGAATTTAGACGGGTGGAACGAAACGAAACCAAACCAAACCAAACGGGCTCGCATGATGCGTTCGTTTGCTCGTGCTTCGCCTCCCAGTGGTTCCTCGTTCACCTCCATGTGCACATCCATCCCGTTGTTTTCACCGGTTGGTCCGTGGAGAGACAAGTCTCGAATTTCCCAAGCAAGGGAGAGCGACACCACAATTCCGAGTCAGGACAGGCACAGGGAGGGGGGCAGGAGGAGAGGCAGGCGACAGTGGTGGCCAAGCCCAGCACATGGCCTGCATTTTCCAATCGGATCGGGACACCGAACCCCGTACAACGTCTGATACCTCCCGGCCTGTCATCCGGACGGAGAGGCTGTGCCTGTGTGTCCGTGCACCCGCGTTCTCGGCGGTCGGCCAATTTTTGCGGTGTTTGATGGCTTCGGGGAAGACATGGTGTGTGCGCTCTGTGCCTTGGAACTTTTTTTTTTAACCTTGGTGCACATTGACAGCAAAGGGCAACAGACACTGAGACATCCTGTCTCGCCAGCTGACCCTGAGGGACTGGATGAGAGAAAACGAGGACAAACACCACGAGATGGGTGGCGTAAAAGCTGAAGGATGCGCACGTAAAAGAAGAAAGACCACAAAAGGAACATTAACCAGGAGTAGAGCCAAAGACCGTATTTTACTTTCTCCATCTCTCACCCAGGTGTTTTTTTCTTGATGTGTATGGGAGCCTGATGGCAGCCGTGTGTCAGCCACTTGAAAAAGTAAGGACAAGGCAGATAGACAGGCACATCTGACGGGACTATCAACATGTTCGCTTGAATCTGCCATCCCATTGGACGGCCGCTTTATGCGGCCCGTGTCATGTCAACGCGGGCCATGTTTGCTCGCCCGAGAACAGAACCAAAAGACGACGAGAGCGGGAGATAAGGCGGTAGCCCCAGAGGGTTACGGCAGCTTGATTGGGCCTCCAGACCGTCAGGTACGAACCGAGCCATGCCAGCTTTCCGGACAGAGATGTGAAACTCTCGGGTCCGGAACGAAACCAAACAAAGGCAAAAGGGCCCACGGGTTGGGTTACAGTCCGTTTCGAGATGACATCAAACATGAGGGTGGTCAATAGCAGCGACCCATGCAAGATATTAAGCAGCGTATCGGTGCGCAAGCTGGGTCAGACGGGCAGCCCCGTCGACGCCTTCGCCACTGCGCGCTGCGGGGGACGGCGGCACAAGGGGTCCCGTGGCTCCTGGGCCCCCCGTTCCCGTTGGCCTGCATCTCAGCTGCCCCTTGGCGGAATTTGCGACTCTGCAACCCGAGGGTCGGATATGGGGGGTCATGACAGCTGGGGATGGAGTCGAAAGAGGGAGAGGGCGGGTGAGCTTTCGCCTGACCGGAGCCCAGATGCCCGCACGGACTCGGTCTAGTGGACGCCGCGAGCGCCTCGGGCTGGGAGGGATTGAGGCGGCCAGCAGGCCGGCAGGCAAGCGTGGACTAGCAGGCAGCAAGAGGAACTCGGGGCCCATCTCAAGATGAGATTGACGAATCTGCGCGCGAGGGAGCTTGCAGCTACTGGGAAGCGGCTGCGGGAGGCTGCGTTAGGCTGTGCATGATGCAGCAGGCACGGACCATGTGCTTTTGTTTTTATTCTGTATCTTTCGAGGAATTTGGGGGATTTGGGGGACGGCAATGCGAGGCATGGGAGATTCGGCGCTTGGTGGCGATGGCGTTTTGGCCTGGTCGACGAGCTCGAGACAAACGCAGGTTCCTCTTTCTGACTTGAGTATATGGAACATGTCGGGCGACCACAGGCAGGCCTCGGCTAAATCGATTCGAACGTTGAATGAAACTGTAAGTGGTATAGCGAGAGTCTCGACGTGCAGGAGAAAGTTTGGTTACGCGAAGGCTTGGACGTAACGCTCACGGCGTTGCCAGCAGAGCCGGGAACACTGCTAATTACTGTTACAATGCCGTCGTGGCAATACTCTTGCGCTCGAGCCCTGGCGTGCCTGGCTCGGTTGATTGTTTGGACCAGGATGACGATTCCGGGCGATAGCTGACAAGAGGCACAAAAAAAAGCCAAGACGAAAAAAAAAAGAAAGGACGTAAAGGTGACATCTGACATCGGGCTCGCGAATTTGCCAGGCGGTTGCACCTCGAGGTTGCCTCCTGAAGCCCGGCGGGGACGCACCCCCGTCAAATGGATGCCACAGGCGCGAATCAAGGCCCGCGGAGGGCAGCCGAGCTGTCGCCTGCAGGCCAAGCCAGCCCCATCGACTCGGGACTCGGGGCGCCAGGCGCCACGGCCGACAGGGGAGGCGAAGGCCAGCCCACCGCAGCGGGCCGGGCAGACCCAGCGGCCCAGCAACCAAGGCCGCGCGCTCGCGCCCCAAATCAAATTGCCACGGGCTCGGATCGAAGCCCCGGATCACAACCTCAGACCTTTGGCGGCCATCGACTACAACCCTATGCTTCTGTGCAGGACCCACGCCGCGGCCGACTTGGTGATGAGTCGATTTGGCTGTTGCTTGCTTGCGGCGGCAGCGCAGGTGGATGACACACATTGCAGAGTTTGCGCATCGGGGTGGGCTCGTGGAAAACTTTGCAATGCGGAACTCTGCTGTAGCCGCCCACGCCCACGCTTCCCCTCTCGCTCTCCGCCAAAGGGAGAGAGGGAGCACGAGAAGTGGAGGGAGGAGGGGCCCCCAAAAAGCACCCGGCCAACGAAGCTTCCCCGATTCGGCCTAGAGCTCGCAGACGGAGGCGCCTGGTTGGTGGGCTGGCCGTGGTGCTTTTTGGGCCAATGGGCGGGAGGCAGTCGCTCTTTGGTGGCAGGCGCGGGCGTGCAAGCTCAGCTCCAACGCCAGCAAAAGCAAGGAGGCGGGGAAAGTGCGATGACGGAGCGAGCGCGCGCCGGACGCTGGGGCGACGAGGCATATGCTTGCTCCGCAGCCAGGTAGGATGCAAGCCGCAAAATGCGCGCCGTGTGCCGTAGCCGCTGGCCTCATGCAACGGATCCTCCTCGCTCTGCCCGCTGTGGTGATGCAACTGCGACATCCATGTCCCCGGCAGCCGTGCGCCGGTTGTTGCCGGGGGGGCCCTGTCTGCCGCGAGGGTTGAGGAGCAGGGAGCGAAAGAGCACACCCCCGAACGCACACCTTGCCATTTCCCCCTCCCTCCTCTGGGCTCGTGTGGGCTCGTGATGCTGTGTGCTGGGTGCCTGCCCTGGTCGGCAACCCTGGTCTGGCCGTTGCCCCAACCAGCCTCCGTCTCCATTTGCCTGCCATCCACAATAATGTGGGTGATGACGATTTGCATGCTCGTGTGCTTGCAGCACGGCGCACTCGCAGCATGTCGCTTTGTTCTAGCGCCGTCCTTTGCAGCCCTGATGCGGCGAGGATTCGCGCTGTTGGGACGCAGCACCCGCAGTCGGGCGACATCTGGCAGAACCACGGGCAAATCCCCCAAATTTGGCTGTCGACGGCGGCGGATCGGCATCGACGACTTCAGTCTTGCCTGGCGGGTGGCTGTGGTGCAGAGCCCACCGGATTGGTTGGTTGCTGGCCCAAGAGCTCGACAACAGGCGGCCGACAGGTGCGTCAAGCTGCCAAGTGCTAGGTTAGATGCTAGATGCCAGATGCCAGATGCCAAAGGGAGACGCACTCGTGCCCACCCGGGCCTTTCCTGGCTGGGCGAGCGCACCGATTGGATCTTTGTGATTATTGCGCTGCCCACACCGCATGTCGTCTACCGTCTACCTTCGCGGCAGCACGGCTTCGCGCACCAGAACCAGCAGCGCCAGCCGTCCGGGCAGGATCGCACGTCAGACCACGGCCGCCTGCGAACCACGGCTCCCGTCCCTGCCCTCATGGATCTCCCCCGCTGGGGAGCCTCACAGAGCAGCCGCCGTCGCCAGCCAACGGAGCTCTGGCCAGAGGCCTAGTGCTAGGTCGAGTCTTGATCCTGGAGCTCCCCGACCTCGTCCTAGATGGGTGGCTGCGACCAGAGCTCCAAAGCTAGGGTCTGGCCCAGCCAACCCTTTGGAGCAACAAGGCCGAAACGAGGGCGCCACTCTTTTTTTTTCTCTTCCTTTCCTTCTCTGCGCAGATCGCCAGCCCGTGCGTCTGCTACCTGAGGTAGGGGGCGGCAGCTCGCTCCGTGCAGTAAGGGAAATTGGCCGTGCTCGCGTTGCCCAAAAGGGACGCGCCAAAAGAAAGCATCGCAGGCAAAAAGGAAAAAACGAATGCTGCTCTCCCAGGTCCAGGTCCGGGTCCAGGGCCTCGGGGCGAGAGCCGGCAGCCTGGGTGCAATTTCCATGCTGCAGCTCGGGCCTCCGGTTGTCGTAGCAGTCTGGTGGGCGTGTCTCACAACGCAGATGTCGCTCCCCGTCCTCGCCTCGACGCTTCTTTTTGCGCGTGCAGCCAGACTGGGGCCCTCTCGTCAGTTCGGTCCGTCCAAACCTCCCATCGAAGCCCCGCAGAGCCAGTCGGCCCATGTGCAGAGAAGCGGGAAGAAAAGACATTCACTCGCTGCGCACGTCGCAGCTGATTCACCCGCCCGTCTCAGACGGTCTTTGTCCGTCTCCTGACACCCTTGTCCATCCTGGCCGTCACTTTTCTGCCTGTGCCAGCCCGGACACGCGCTTCACCTCCTCTTCGCAAGAACCCTGCCTCCGCCACCAGGACCGCGTAGGTGCACGAGCTCGCCGTGTCTGTGGCCTGGATATCGCGCACACGCCCACCGGGCTGCCTCGCCCGCGGGCATATTGCTTCTTGCCCGTTAGTCCCAGCCCAAGCCTCCAGCAGCACCCGCAGCCCAGCTGGACCTGCCCGCCGCCCCCCCTCGTCTGAAAAGGAAAGAGCACAAAAAGGCGTTGGATGGGCTGCTGGCCCTGGGCTCCCGCTGCTGCGGCTCCCCTGCTCCCCTGCTCTGCCTCCTGCGCGCTCTTGCCAGCCGCAGCCGCGGGCCCTGACGTGCCGGCCAGATTCCCCACCGGCCAACCGAGATCAGATCCATCCGGGTTTATAAGAAAACCATCACACCCCTTCCCTCGCCTCTTTGTGCGCGCCCACCGTCTTTCTGCCCCCACACCCGGCCTGGAACACTCTCGTGGATCTGACTCCAGGGTTTGCACCCCAGCCAGCCGAGCGCTTAGATCGAACCAACGCCTCGCCTATTGGACCGTCTGCCAGCCCGCCACAGAGTCACTCACTCCCTCACTCCGCCCGTGCCGTCCAGGGTCGGATGGCTGTCGCCTGGGCCTGTGTTAGTTGGAAGCACGGTCTGCTCACGCCGGCCCCCCTCCCTTGCCAGCCGTCGAGGCGCAAATATCTTCCGGCCTTTAAAGCCAGCACGCCCTGCCACCCTCGCACACCTCCAGCGTTTCCCGCTGGGGAAAAAGCCGACCTCCGCCCAGAACCACCACGGCGACACAGAATCTCCCTCTCCCTTGTGCCCGGCCTGTGAGACGGATACATAATGCCTCCGGTTGTGCAAAGTCGTTTGGCCTGAGCCCCTTGACTCGACTAAACATCAAACCTGACTTGGGCCCGACCGACGAGGAGCCGTCTCGATCCCGCCCGCGCCAAGCTGCCTGCCATTGCATACCCGCTCCTGCCTCGTGCCGATCCGACTTCACCTGCCTCTCAGGCCTTCTGGGGCCCCACCCACGCATCACCACCCACGCCCGCCCGCCGGGCCTCTTACAAAAACATGTTCGCAGGCCAGAACTCCAACCGGGTCATACCCCCCGACAACGCCCTCACAATCACCGCCGCCATGAGCCACGGGCTGGAAAAGCTGCTTTCCAAACGCAAGCTTGCCTCCCTGAGGAGGCCCAAGATCAGATCGCCCGCATCCTCTCGCGGTCGCAGTGGCGCAAAGTCGGCTGCCACTGCGCCGTCCTCGTCTTCCCTGCCTGAGGAGACCTTCTCGGTGGCCGACGAGCGCAGCCTGTTTCCCCAGCCCTCGTTCATCAGGCCGAAAAACAGCCGCATGGTCGCCCGAGATGAGCTCTGCCCTACAGCCAAGGCCTGCCCTCTGCCCGGTCCCGTCGCGGGCCCAGCCAAGGGCGGCAGCGGCTCAGCAAGATCATCGCTAGGTCTTTCGGGCCCGGACTCTGAAAGCAGCAGCAGCGCCCCGTCTCTCAAGGTTCCCTACCGCTCCTCATCCCTCAGCAAAGGAAGGAGCGGGCTGTTCTCGCTCGCCTCGGTCGTCCACTACGAGTTTACAGACCGTGAGAGCAAGAACGCGGTCCGCTCCCTGTCCTCAATGTGTGGCTCGCAAACCTCGACCAGCATCTCCCCGAGATCACCAGAGTCGATGCGCGCCGACCTTGACGCCGTGCTCGCCCGCCAAGCCTCAGCCTCGCCCGCCAGGAATACCACACCACCACCCTCGGATCATGACGACAGCGATCCCCCTTCGCCGTTGAGCAACCCTCACGGCGCATACCCACTGGCTCGAGGCCCACTGGAGCAGAGCCGGAGCCAGCCCACCCCGGGACAGTCTCCCAAACTGGCCCCGAAACCCGATTCACTGCTGCAGACACCGAGAAGCAGCGAAGATGCCAGCGAACGTCGCCCGAGCCTGCAGAGCCTGCTTGCACCACAGACGCCATCGCCGGAACATGTCGACTTTGACCACTGCGCCGTCGCCGACCCCATTCTGCAGGAGCCTAATCTCGGGGACTTCCTCGGCCTCAGTGACGACGACATCGCCGAGGCACACCCGTCGTCGCCGGTCCTATCCCCGCAGGCGCACCGGTCGAAAAAGTCACGCGACTCGCTCGTTCCACCGCCGACGCCCCCGAGTGCCAACCGCCGGCATTCGCACAACCCCGATGCCAGGTTTCATTCCCAGGTGCAGCCTCCCTCCCCAATGTCGATACGCCGCATCTCGGCAAGACTTTCGGTGGCGACCAGCGAGGACCGCGCATCCGCCATGGCCGCGTTCGAGGTCGCAAGGATCGCTTCGAGGTACCACTTCGACCTCATCTACGTCATCAACGTATGGCCCAGGCAGAAGACGCAGGCTCCCCGTTTCCCCTGCGGCGCGGATGCGTTCGGCGACATTGACGAGGCTTCGGCCAAGAGGCTATCTGCCGCGTCTTCCCTCCGCCTCTCTATGGCTTCGCACGACCAGCTGTTTGGGGGCGACGACGAAGTCCCAGAGACGCCCACGACATGGTCCGCGGACGAGAGCGTTGGGCTCAGCTACCGCTTTCTGGCGGCCTATGGCTTGCACACCGTCCAGGCGCCCCTCCAGATCGCGTACGGGGTCCACAACAAGATCCTCCAGACGGACGGCTGGATCGAGTATCGCGGGGCCGGGCCCGAGGATTACGAGCGCGGCTACGCGTGCTCCTTTTACACGGGCTACGTGCCCGCGTGCGAGGACGGCGCGAGGCTGCCGTCGGTCGAGGCGCAGTCGGCGTCGGACTCTTCCCTCAACAAGGCGGCCGCCCTCAGCGCCGCCGCCAAGGGCGAGCAGCCGGACGGGTTCGAGAGCTACGTCGGCGACGGCCGCCTCAGGTCCGAACACAACCGCGGCATCGTGCTCGCGGCGTACCGAAAGCCGCGGCCCGGCGGCGCCGAGCCCATTGCGATGACCGCCGCCGAGCGCGCGGCGATGCAGCAGGACGCGCAGGGCCTGGTCGACATGATTCTCGACTTCCACATGGTCAAGCGCAGGCTCGAGCAGCTCAGGCTGCGCGACCTGTCGCCGTCCAACTGCGGCGTTTTCCCCAGCTCTGTCCGTGACCGGGCCTGCTCGGCCTCGACAAATGGGAGCGCTGCATAGGTCGAGCCCGGCGTCGGCAAGGGCCCGCTCGGCCGCGACAGTGATTTATGAGACGTCTTGACTGCAATCTCGACCCCCGTCCTGAAGACAACACGTCGCCCTGCATAGTTTGGGCCCTCCAGAGCCTTCTCTTTTGTTCGTTGGCTTGGTCCTTTGGCATGTCCTTGCGCTTGCTCATACCCCAACAGTTTTGTTTTTTCGTGCCTGCTCAATACCCCTCGTCAGCGTCCAGCCCTCGGCGTACTCTGATGCAGTTCAGCTTCGATCGTTTGCTCTATTCACCATTTTCACCGGGTGGTCTTTTCTTTTTCTTTTTTCAAAGCATTTTCCTGGACGATTTGCATTCCTGGGAGGATCATAGGCTCGTCAACGTACACATGCAGCCATCTCTGCGATTTTCTCTCTATTCCCCAACTTCAATGATGACTGGGTTCTGAGCGTTGCCTTTACACGGGGTTTGGGAGCCGGGTTAAAAGGGCCAATCGGGTGGCTCCTGCTTTTATGACGACTTGGGACCATAGATTGCTAGCGACTAGAACCGGCTAGCTGTTATTACTTTTACCTTCACGGTTCCGTAATACTTGCCTTCAAAGACTTTTTTGTCTTGCTTAGAATTGACGTTTCTGCCCGGATGCCATACTCTCGTACGTTCGTGCTCCTATCAGTCGGTCGCAGCAGCTGGAGGCTGGAAGGATCTTCCAAAGTGGCCATGGACGGCATCGTAACGATGAAGTTGGGCTTCCAACTTAACCTAAAAATAAAATTAAAAATAAAAAGAGAAGCATAGATGTGACCTGTAGCTGAAGTAAATTAAATTTGGGCTCCAGGCGGCAGGAACGGGGCTATCACCGAGAGAAGTTGATGAAATAGCCATTGTGGTTCCAGTGTGGGTGTCATCATCCGCTTCACCTGCAATGCTGGCCTGAAATATATACACATATATACATCCGCAAGGCCGCCGCCATCATCTCCACGTCCTGCATCACCAAGCCAGTTCCGACAACCTTCCCAGCCGCAGCCCAACCCCAAGCCCGCCCACGAGGCATGCCCGGCCTGTCTAGATCCGCGCCGTCATCCCCTCGTCGCCGTCCTCCTCATCTCCCTCCTCGCCCAGCACGTTGAGGAAGGCCTGGTGGACCTCTTCGGTCAGGTCGCTGGCCTGCATGCTCCTCCCGCGGCGCGCAAACGCGAGCCGCGAGCACTCGCGCGTGACGGCGCAGCCCCCAAACGCGGCCAGCCGCACGCTCTCGGCCTCGCGCAGCCCCTCGGTGCTGCCCTCCCAGAGCCCGTCGAGCGCGGCTTTCCGCCAGCCCAGCATGGTGGCGATGCAGCCCGTCAGGGTGTCGCCCTGGCCGCCGCTGCGCTTGCGGCCGCCCTCGAGGTCGACGACGAGGGCGCCGCCGCCGTGGGCCACGACGTCGCGGCTGCCCTTTTGCACCACCGTGACGCCGCCGAGCGCGCGCGAGACCGCCTCGGCCCGCCGCGCCTTGTCCTCGTCGGGCACGCCGAGCGCCGCGGCCAGGCGCGCGAACTCGACCACGTTTGGCGTCAGCACCGCCTGCGCGTACCCCCTGACGATGTCCGGGTTGCGCTGCACGAGCAGGAGCGCGTCCGCGTCGAGCACGACGGGGAGGCCGCGGTCGCACGCGGCCGCGACCACGCGCGCGCACGTCTGCTGCATGAGCGGGTCGCGGCCCAGGCCCGGCCCGACCACGAGCACGTGCAGCCGCGAGAGGAGCTCGATGATGGGCGACGCCACGGCCTTGGACTCGGCGTCCACGTCGCCGCCGCTGCCGCCCGAGGTCGACGAGTCCGTCTGCCGCATCAGCGGGTGCACCATCAGGTTGGGGCTGTACGTCTTGATCACCGCCGCCGCTGTGGGGGTGCAGATGACGTGCGACTTTGGGGGGTGCGGGGGTGGGTTGAGTGATCTAATCAGCTTTTGTTTCCTTCTTCACCAGATATATATTATCCAAGAGCTGGGAGCCGGGATTTGAACGGCGGGGGATGCCGGTTTGATGTATACCATGTCGCAGCCGAGCCTAGCACTGGCCATGGCCGAGAAGTACGGCGCGCCCGTGTAGTCCTCGCTCCCGCCGATGACGCCGATCCGTCCAAGCTGGCCTGCAGTAGCACGTCGTCAGCCTCGTGACTCTGCGTCAGCCCGTTTCCACCTTGAAAGCCTCGAACAGTCCAAGTGTGAGGTGGATGCATGTAGTGTGTTGGTGGACACGAACCTTTGTGGAAGGTCTCCAGCATCGGCGGCACCATCCGACGCACCTGGGCCAGGATTTCTCTGGTGGCTGCCGACATTTTTGGCGGGCAGTCGGAGGTCATTGTGTGAGATGCGAACGACAACAACAAAGAAGCTCCAAGTCGATGATGTGAAGCGAGAGGCTGTGGCTTGGTGCTTGCAGTGTTTGGATGGCGTGGTTCCAAGGGCCCTGCGTGCCAGCCCGTGGATTTGTGGAGGGGTACCAGTCGCTGCTGCCCAGAGGTAACCTCCAACCACGTCCGATCTTGCCGCTGACCCATCACAATGATGTCACACGAGATGCTTTGCCGCCTCTCCCTTCATTTGTCCCCTTTTCCCCATCTCAAGTTTGATGGAAAAAAAATGAAGAATAGAAACAAAAGGGCAAAAGGGCCAGGGATGTGAAAAGGGCGCCAAAGAGGTTTTGTTAAAAACCACTTGAACGAAGCACCGCAGATGGAACCGGCCGTGGCGCAAAGTCGCAAAAACCGATGGCACGTGTCACTTCCAGCAACAATGGTATAAGACAAAAGGAATTCGAGTGCTTGATTGAGTTCGACTCTATTTTACAATACTGCGGACTGAGAAGTCGGATCCTTCCTGGATTCTGCAGTCTCCAACCGCATCCAGGCTGAAGAAACCATCTCAGCTTCTAGTAGATGAGACACAGTTATCAGGTATAGACATCCACCGCCCGCATCTCCCGCGACCTCCCAGAATGCTTTTAACGTGACACAAAAGCGCCCTCGGTCGGTTTAACCGAGGAAACTCTTGGTGAAAGAGCTAATGACATCCTTGAGCCTGGCCTCGAGGTCCTTGCTGAGAGCACCCTCCTTCTCGATGGTGGCAAGCACATCAGACTCGTTGGTCTTCAGGTGGGCAAGGAAGTCAGTCTCCCACTCCAGGATCCTGGAGACGGGGATCGAATCCAGGAGACCGTTGACACCGGCGAAGATGAGGGGAACCATCTCGTTGACGGCCATGGGCGAGTACTGCTTCTGCTTGAGAAGCTCGGTCAACTGTGATGATGGGAAAGAACCCGTTAGTTATGTGCAAAACTGAAGCTGAAAACACAAACTCTGGCTGAGATGGGGACTTGTAACTTACCCGCTCACCACGGTTCAGGGTCTGCTTGGTAGCGGCATCCAGGTCGGAACCGAACTGGGCGAAAGCGGCAACCTCACGGTACTGGGCCAGGAAGAGCTTCAGGGAACCAGCGACCTGCTTCATGGCCTTGAGCTGGGCGGCGGAGCCGACACGAGAGACGGACAGACCGACGTTGATGGCGGGGCGGATACCCTTGTAGAACAGCTCGGCCTCCAGGAAAATCTGGCCGTCGGTAATCGAGATGACGTTGGTGGGAATGTAGGCAGACACATCACCACCCTGGGTCTCAATGACGGGCAGGGCAGTCATGGAACCACCACCGTGGGTCTTGTTGTTCATCTTGGCCGAGCGCTCAAGCAGACGCGAGTGCAGGTAGAAAACATCGCCGGGGTACGCCTCACGTCCAGGGGGACGGCGGAGCAGCAACGACATCTGACGATAGGCGATGGCCTGCTTCGTGAGATCGTCGTAGATGATCAGGGCGTGCTTTCCATTATCCCTAAAGTGCTCCCCAATGGCTTTTTGAAGGTATTAGAACAGAACAGCGATGCAGATGGTGGAGGAGGGAGGGATGTTGTTGATCAGGGGGTTATGGAGGAGGGATGTGATGGAGGAGGGAGGCTGTGGAGGAAAGAGGAAATTGTGGGGCAAGAGAAAATTGTGGGGCAAGTAACTGATTTTGGAATAAGGAATAGATTGTGGAGCAGGGAGATTGTGGAGGGAAGGAGGAAAGAGGAAAGGAGGGAAGGAGATTGTGACATACAAGAACCAGTGAAGGGGGCGAGGTACTGCATGGGGGCAGCCTCGGAGGCGGTAGCGGCGACAATGATGCTGTACTTGAGAGCATCGTTCTCCTCCAGGGTCTTGACGAGCTGGGCAACAGTCGAGCGCTTCTGGCCGACGGCGACGTAGACGCAGTAGAGCTTCTTGGTCTCGTCGGTGCCGTTGTTCCAGCGCTTCTGGTTCAGGATGGTGTCCAGAGCGACGGCAGTCTTGCCGGTCTGACGGTCACCGATGATCAGCTCACGCTGACCACGGCCGATGGGAACCATGGCGTCGACGGACTTGAGACCGGTCTGGACGGGCTGGTTGACGGACTGGCGGGGCAGAATGCCGGGGGCCTTGAGCTGGGCACGGCGCTTCAGCTTGGTGTTGAGGGGACCCTTGCCGTCGATGGGGTTGCCGAGGGCGTCGACGACGCGACCCAGCAGCTCGGGGCCGACGGGGACCTCGACCTGTATGGCATGAGCTTTAGCACATAGCAATGGTAACTGGCTTGTGGGCATGGGGTGCAACATACAATCTGCCCGGTACGCTTGACAGTCTCACCCTCCCTGACCAGACGGTCAGAGCCGAACAGCACGACACCGACCTGGCCGGCCTCGAGGTTCATGCACATGCCCTTGACACCGGAGGCGAACCTGAGGAGACGGTTAGTATCGACGGATGGAGGTGGGATGTTTCGGTGCACACTTACTCGACCAGCTCCTCAGCCTGGACGTTGGCCATACCGTGCACACGGGCGATACCATCACTGAGGAACAACAAGTCAGCCTCGGCTCCTCGAGGTGCCAATTGAACATACAGACGGCGAATGACGGCTCGCGATCAAGCGTTGGTCATTATCGACGGTGCTGTGTTGATGTCCCTGCATGGCCAATTGCGCACACGCCAAGCTACTTTTTCCCCGCGCCCGACGTACCCGACGGACAGAACGCGGCCAGTCTCGGCAAGGCCAGCCTCGTCCTGGACACCGCGGATCCTCTGCTCGAGGATCGAAGAGACCTCGGTGGGCGCAGCCTTGGCATCGGCGGCGTAGGTGCGAGCCTGGATCGAGGCGACGTTGAAGGCGGGCGCGGCGGTGCGGGCCTGGGCGTCCAAGCAAAACACATCAGGTTAGCCGAGCTGGCCCCGAGAAAAATCCAACCCACGACCCCAGCAGCTCCCACCACGACCAGCTTCCCACCACGTCACAAGCTCGAGCAGGTGCCCGAGGGGCCCAAAATCATGGCACAAATGTCGATTGAGCTCCTGCGATGCCGCCTCGATGCACTACGATGGCTAGGAGTCGGATCGGGATGGCATTGAGGTCGAATTGATCCGGGGCCGGAGGGCACGGCAGAGACTTACCGCGATGCGGCTCGAGGCCGACACGGCGCCGACAGCGCGGCTGGACTGGCGGAGGGCGTTCCGGAACATTATTAAGTGGTATCTGGCAGGCGGGGGAACGCAAGGAGAGCAATTGCAACCGCCTTGCAATCGCAGGTTTGAGCGGAGATGGTTCGAAGAGGTTTTTGAGACAAATGGAATGCGAGGTTTTCAAAGAGGAGTCTGGGAACCTAGCCCCAAAAATGAGAGGGCGATTGGACAGAATGTGGGGCCCACGCCCATGTGGGCCAATCGGGATATGGGAAGCAGGGAATTCTCGGAGGTCAACAGAGGCCAACTCGTCCATGGCTGGAGGAAAATGTGCTTGGGAGCCAGAGCCCGGCGAAACGACGGCCCGTCCCCGGTTTGGATGATGGAATTGGCAGCCCAGCCATGCACCCCGGTCGTCAGTCTGCCTCCCCCGCCCATCCAAAATCCCCTCATGCCCACCAAAGAATAAATGGCACGTTGTAGTAGTGTGTTGGCCTAGATATACTCTTACGGACCGGGTTGGGGAGCTTCATCCCTTTTCCCTTTATCTTTTCTTTTCTCTTTTCCCTCCTTTCCTTTTTCCTGCCTCATTTTCTTCTCCTTTTCTTTTCTCTTTTCCCTCCTTTGTCTTGTTTCCTCTTTCCTTCCCTTCGCCGTTATCATCCACGATCGAGGATTTCCTTTACACCCGCTGTATAGGTAGTGGCGATTGCGCCTTTTGTTCAGTGGGCGTGCCTCTTTTGGTGACAGGCATATAAGAGGGGATACTAGAAGTGAATGTGGAATACCGAACTGCAAGTCGATTCAGGACGATGGACCTAGAGTGATTCTGCCCCAGGAATTTACGACGTTCTCGAGAACTGCACTTATTGGGCCATGGACAAAGAGCATGGATGTAACGAATGATTTGATGTGCATCAGGACGCCCTCGCATCCTAAAAAGAAACCGTCAGCATCGACTGGGACCTGCTGCCATAGATCAGGGGCATAGCCAATGCGCTCGGCCCACGCTGTTTACATCCAGTTTTCCGAGAAGAGAACAGAGAATAGACAGGGTAGACCAAAAACATCAGAATCAAGGCCCCGTGTAAGTGGCGACAGCATTGTATGTATTTACCGGTGGCATCATGTCCAAAGGCAGAAGGCCGTGCTGTAGATATGTGCCCCTGTCCCTCAACATCCTGCGACGGTGAGCAAGACCTCATGTCTAACACGAAATCCACATCAATGTAGGGGCAGGAAGCCGGCCAAGGTGCCGGTCGGACTCTGAGGCCGTTGCTTGGCTGCTAAAAATTCAGACCAAGCGAGAGTGACAAGCCAAGAGGCTCGCGAGACTGAACCAAGGATATACACATGCCCTATTTTTAGAGCCCAAAGAGCGATACCATGTCCATACCATGTCCACTCCAATTTGCCCATATGCCCAGTTGAACCGACGAAAAAGAACTCCTTATGATCATGCCCTGCCCAGGAAAAAAGAGAAATTTTTTGTTTTTGTGTCAAGTCCCCCCCAGCAGCTGCTTAGCGGACGATGCCGTCGAAGCGGCTCTTGAACCACCGGATGGTCTCCAGGCGGTTGATCTTGTGGCTGGTGCCGACTCTGCTCTTGCAGCGGCGGCGGCGCGAAACACGCTCGCCGGGGCGGGTCATGCAGCAGTAGAAGTCCATGCCGTAGATACCAATGCCGGGGTCGTACTTGATGCCAAGGTCGATGTGCTCCGAGATACCGAAGCCGAAGTTGCCAGTCTCGCTAAAGTTCTTCTTCTTGAGCTCGTACTCCTTGACCTTGAGGCCACGCTCCAGGATCTCCTCGGCCTTGGGGCCGCGGACGGTGACGTGGACCGAGATCTTCTCGTTACGGCGGATACCAAAGGTACGGACGGTGTAACGGGCCTTGCCTGTGGTTGTGCGCCAATCAGGCAAAAGTCAGACTTGCGTTTCTCCAAGAGGCAGCGCTTTCGCGTCTATTCACAGCACGGGCCCGAGTTACTGACTGTAGACCGGAGTCTGACCGGACAGCTGCTCGAGCACCTTGGCAGCACGGGTCAGCCTGTCACCAGACTCGCCGACCGAGATGTTCAGGACGAGCTTCTGGATGCGGAGCTCCCGCATGGGGTTGGCGGCCTTCTCAGACTGCAGGAAAACATCGTTAGCATCGCAATAATCGCGTAGGAGTTGCTGCGCGGAGGCGCTCACCATGATGGCTGTTGTTTGTTAGTAAAATCCGCTGGATTTGGGCGTGCTGGAAAAGTGGTTGTCGTTGGAAGAAAAATTGAAAGATCGCGACGAGGAAAATTATGTGTGTGCTTCAATTGAGGGTTTGCGAGGGGGGTGCCGCGGGTGGGTCTGCCCCTGCCCCAATTGGCTCGCTGCGAGTGGGGGTTTGGGCTGGTCCGAGCTTCAATGTGGCAGGCAGCTTCCGCCCGCTTTTCAGGTCGGTCTGATGGCGGCGTGAATCTCGGGATGCCGCTTGGTCGGAACCACCTCAACCTTGATGCTGGACTTGGAAGCTTGCGAGCCAACAAGACCGCGTCGCCCAGGAACTTAGGTCAAGCCCGGCTGGAGTTCTCAATCCAATTTTTGCAAACGCGAAAAGGAGCCTCGTGCCCCTCCAATCCGCAAACATGTCCGCCATGAACAAGCAGGGCAAGATGGTATGTCTAGCTTCCTCGAGACCACCCGCCTCTGCGCGTCGCCCGCTAACATCTCAACCTATCGCAGGCCGGTTACGTACGTCCCAAGATCGCTCTGACCCCGCCGCCAGCAGTGACGCGATGCGCATTGCCATGCGTTCTCCGATAGAAGCTGACGCGCCTCGTCCAGATCAACTACCGGATGAGGACAACCCTCAACGACGGCCGCCAGATGGTCGGCCAGATGCTTGCCTTTGACAAGGTGCGACAGCCTTCCACCGCTCGCGCCTCCGCCTCATGATTCCATAGCTGACTCATTGTTCTGCAGCACATGAACCTCGTTCTGGCAGACACGGAAGAGTTCAGGCGCGTAAAGAGAAAGCAGGCCAAGCCTGCAGCGCCCGGCGCGGCCTCTGGCAGCTCGTCATCGACCATCGAGACCGAGGAGAAGCGCACTCTCGGTCTTACCATCGTTCGTGGTGCGCAGATCGTCTCGCTGTCGGTCGAGAGCCCTCCACCTGCCGACCCCAGCACCCGGCTGGGCAAGACCACGACTGGCGGTATCTCGACCACATTGACCGCGGGCCCGGGTACTGCGCGACCTGCGGCTAGGGGTGCTGCTGCGCCTGTTTCGCTTGCTGTACGGCACTGTCCCCCTCCTACTTGCCGCATCGGGCCGTCTCTTGGCTTCCTCCTCCTGCCGTGTCGGACGCGTCTGGTCGAGGTTGTTCCGAAACTAATCATTTGGCTGTTCGCTTAGGGCCCCGCTGCTGGTGTTGGAGGCGCTCCTCCTCCTGGCTTCCCGGGCTTCCCTGGTGCCGCTGGAGCTCCCGGTTTCCCTGGTGGTAAGTTTGCTTCCCCGTTACTTCCCACAGTCATCCCCAAAGTGCTGGCGGTGGTCTGACTGCTCCTGTTTAGCACCTGGCTTCCCTCCCCCAGGTGGTTTCCCTCCGGGATTCCAGCCTCCTCCCGGCGCCCCCGGTTTCGGGCGTGGCCAAGGTCCGCCTGGCTTCCAGCAACCTCCGCGACGATAAACGGGCTTCTGGCGAGCGACGCGGCCAAACAATTTCAGGAAACACTCTTATCCACGACTCGGCGTTTGGGCGGATGCATAAAACCATGTTCCTTCGGCGGATGGCCATATTTAGTCGATATACCAAAACAAAGATCGCCGCTGCTCAATCGCTGCGTGCTTTGCTTCTCTGGCTACCAAAATCGCGACATCTCGGACGGGGCCGGCGGTTGATATATCGCTCGGCGCGGAATGGTCGGTGAGGCCGAACCGCCCACCCACGCGCGCGCGCACGCGCCCATCAAGTGGGCAAGCCACAGGCCATAAATAAACCGAGCCACAAATTCCCCTTTAGTCACGATTCAATGGTTGACACGTAATGCCTAATACGCACTCCGCCGGCGAGCCGCGACGGCCAGCCGCAAGTCTTTGTGCATGATGTTGGAGAGATTGGTGGTGGGTGCAACCCCATAGTGCAAGCCACACACCCCTTGGCTTCCCGAACGCCGACTGGGGTGCTGCTGACCGGCGGAAAGGATATATCCACACGAAAAAGCTTGCGTTGGGCCGTTGGGTGTGATTCTGGAACCTCTCCTCCATCTTCAAGTTCAATGAGGAGAAGAAAAAAAGAAACGAATTCCCGACGAAGGTCTTGAATTGATCCTAATCGTCGCTGTCGCTTCTCGCCGCCACTAGCCCCCCTCTGCAACAATGGCCGCATTCGTCAAAGCAATCAACGCCAGGATACGGGCAAATCCGGTGACGGATTACCTGTGTTCGACCCGTACGTCTCTGCCCGCCACTTGTGACACGTCGCGACTGATGGCTCGGCCGGCTCCAGCTACGTGTTTCATGGCACCGGCGCATTATTTGCTAACAACGTAAAATGGCAAAAGACTTTTGGGGACCGGCGTCCAACTTCACCATTCCGCTGGCGGCCATCGCGGACACCCGAAAGAGCCCCGAGCTGTAAGTTAAGCCCAAGATCCGATGGCTTGGGGGAGGTTGCGGGAGGGATAGCTTGTTCGGGATGTGGCGCGAAACGAAACGAAACAGAGCAATGCTAGAGAAAAGGAGAAAAGCAAAGCTTTGAGAAAAGGAAGAAACAAAAAAAGACGAGAGACCAAAGTGCTTACTTTACCCCCTTGCTATCAGCATCTCGGGACAGATGACGGCGGCCCTCTTCCTCTACTCGTCGACCTTTATGCGCTTCGCGATGGCGGTCCAGCCCAAGAACTATCTTATGTTCGCCATGCACTTTGTTAATTGGGGTGCGCAGACGACGCAAGGGTACCGATACTTCGACTACCACTACAATGGCGGCAAGCAGAAACTATCGTCGGCTGGAGTGGCGGCGGAGGCGGCGGCGGCTGCCTAGGTGGTGTAAACCCGCCGACGGCGTCACGTTGAAGAAAAATGCGAGGTGCGGGGAGTGTAGAAAGAGACAAGATGGATGCACTTGCCAGTTCTTAAACCACTTGCAGCTTTTCTTCTTCTATATCTGCCATGTTTTCTTTCTTTCTAATTCCTTAGTTTTCACTGTCTAGCCGCAGAATGGTAGTGAGACGAAATATCACGCCACAATACCATATTTTAGCGTGACGTTCTTGACCTGTCAGTGCCCTCCCCGTGTTGCCGGCCCGGACGCACGGGGAAGAGAAACGGCTTGCACCGGCTCGACTGGGGTGACGTCCCTGTGCCATATACACGCAGGAATTCATGTGGACCGCCCCAACTTACCTCACTAGCTTCAGTTTTGTTCTTCTTCACTACCCTTCTGCCATCGCTTGCTCACATTTCAAAGCGAGCCGCCCAAGATTCCGAGCTGACCACAGTCGTCGGCTCCCCGACTCGCCGAGCGAAAGCCGAGGGGGCGCGAAGCGTGCTCACGCGTTCGAGGACGTCGTTGCTCGGCAGGTGGGGTAAGGGGTTGGCGCTTCTCTCCGCACCATCCTCCTCCGAGTCCAAGGCCAGGGTGTGGATCGGCCGGGCCCGGGCTGAACCCCACAACCGCCCACCCCCGAAGGGGCGGATATCACACAATCCTGCCCTCCAGTGTTATCTGGTTCTGGGG
>PYSQ01000589.1:3271-16646 GCA_003049435.1 Nakataea oryzae | reverse complement strand
GGCCACCCCTGTGTTCTCACTGTGAGGCCCAAGCCTCCCAGATCTCTTGTCCAGCCTGCGCGAATGCTTGAAATCTCCTACCTGTCTCTGTCTGGCCACCCTTTCTCTCCTTCTCCCTTCCACATTCCCTTTCCTTCCCATCCATTTTTGTTTCTCCCACTGGCAGCCGGCAACTGCAATTTGCTGTCTTTTCTCCCATTCTACCCTGCGTTGAGCGCTGTTTCTGTTTTCCCTTTTCTTTCCTAAATACTTTCCTTTGCTTTGTTTTCTTGCTTCGCTTGCATCTGCTTCTCTCCTTGACAGCCAAGATGTACATTCCTATAGGAACCGTCCCGTCCAGCTTGGATCAGCTGAAAGGCGACCTGGAGCGGCGACAGAGGCAGCGAGGCGCAGCCAGCGTGGCGTCTGCTTCTACCAACGGGGCCCAGTCGGTCGCCTCCAACAACACCAACTCGACTCGAGGCCGTGGCCCCGCCCGGCCCGCGCCGGCACCCCGAGTTCCCGTCGGAAACCAGCCGAGGAGCATCGAAGATCTCGTTTCCGACCTCGAGACTAGGCAGGTCAGGGGTGACGCGCCTAGCGTGGCTTCTGTCTCGACCAACGGTGCTCAGTCGGTCGCCTCAAACAATACAAACAGGAGCCGAGGCCGTGGCCCCGCCCGGACCACGCCGGCGCCCCGTGTGCGCGTCGGGCAGCAGCCCCGGAGCATTGACGACCTTGTGTCCGATCTCGAAACCAGACAGAACCGGGGTGACGCTGCGAGCGTGGCATCTGCTTCTACCAACGGTGCTCAGTCGGTCGCCTCCAATAACACTAGCCTTGGGCGAGGCCGCGGCCCCGCCCGGACCACGCCGGCGCCGCGTGTGCGTGTCGGACAACAACCCCGGAGCATTGACGATCTGGTCTTCGATCTCGAGATCCGGCAGAACCGTGGAGGCGCGTCCAGCGTGGCTTCTGTCTCGACCAACGGTGCCCAATCCGTCCAGTCCAACGACTCCAAGCCGGCAGCAGGCCGTCAGCCCAGGCCCGGGCGTGCTCCCGCCGGGAGACAGCCACGCAGCATCGATGAGCTCTGGTCTGATGTCCGGCGTCGCCAGGTCGGGCGAGGACGTGCCGGGGGTGTCGCATCGGCTTCCTCTAACGATGCCGACTCTGTCAGATCGGCCAACACCAACGCCAACACCAACACAACCCGGGGCGGTGCCCGCCAGCCTGCGCCGCCGCCTCGCATCCCCATCGGAGCCCAGCCGCGCAGTCTCGCTGAGCTCGTGGGCGATCTCGAGCGGCGCCAGGTCACTGGCGGCGATGCAGCCAGTGTGTCGTCGGGATCTTCCAAGAAGTCCAAAGGCGCCAAGTCGGCCAAGTCCGCAGGTAAATCCTCGGCAGCTACGCCTGCGCCTACTGCCTCTGCCTCAATCCAACCTCCAGCGGCCCAGCCGACTTCGGCGCCTGCCGTCACGAGCACGCCTGCCGTCGCGCCGCCCGCGGCTCCTGCCGTCACGAGCGCGCCTGCGGTTGCGCCGCCCGCGGCTCCTGCTCCTCGCCCGATTGAAAGCACCTCGGCATCCGAGGCACGCCCTGTGCAGAACCCCGCGGTGTCATCCTCGTCGGTGCCTCTGCCCGCCGTACCATCGCCGTCTCCAACCACGCTCTCGACCCGGGTCTCGCCCCCCGCCACCCCCTTGCCCGATCTGTTCTCGTCGTCCACCAGCGCCGCCGGTCCCATTGCAACGGTGCTGCCGCCGGCGAGCGAGATCCCGGCCGGCGAGACCCCCATCGGCTCGGCCAACAGCGAAATCGCGCCCGCAGGCGGGTCTCCGATGGACACGGGCGTGGCGATTGGTATCGTCTTTGCCTCCATCATCGCCGCCGCTATCCTGGGCGGATTCATCGTTGTTTGCTGCGTGCGCCGCCAGCGCGCCAAGAGGGAGCGTGAGTCCCAGATCGCCGCGTCGCAGTGGCCCAACGAGAAGGCCCAGCGGCCCGACAGCAACTGGGAAGACCGCCTGTACGGCTCCGCAAACAGGAGCACGGGGGCCGGTTTTTCCGAAAAGGCAAAGAGCATCTTCGTTGTACCTTTCAGGTTCATGTCGGGCAACCGCGGTGGCCAGGAGCCTCCGCCGGTCCTGCCCAACCTTCCGATGCCCCCCAGGCTGGGTGGCGGTGCCGGCCCCGCCAGCACGCGCTACTCAAAGCGTTCCACGGGCCTCACCACTCTGGACGAGACGCAGTTCAAGACGTACAATAACCTGGTCGGCCGTTCCAACCCCAAGAAGCCCGTGGCGTTTGACAACCCTTACTTCCAGCAGGACGAGTGGAAATAAGATGGCATGACGGGAGGCGAAGGAGAGAAAATGTCCAAAGAGTGGAGGTGACAAAAAGCGCAGCCCTCGTGCTGGCCAAACAAACACTCTAATCTTTGATACACGCGCAAGCATTACAGCCGGTGTGTTGGTGCTCACCATTGGAGTTATGGTGCCAGTCCTTACTATTCGTTTCGACCCTTGTACATTCCTTTTACCAGATGCGCTCACGTCTCGGCGTTGTTGGCTTCGGTGTTGTGGTGAGGCCGTTGACGCCGGGAACGTATATACCCCTAAAAAAACCCCGTCCGGCAAGAAATAGATTTTCAATTGGCCTACGGAAATTGGCATTTCCGCCTTTCTCTCTTGTCTCCAAGCTTGGGTTCTTTTGTTGCGCACCTGCGGTGATGAATTTCCCAATTAACAAATGGTTTCCGACAGCCTTCGTGAGCCTCAGTGCAATCTTGAAGGGGGGAACCCTAGCTCAGGGGAATGGGGGAGAAAAAGAGAAAAAAGGAACAAGAAGAGGGAGGAAATAAGAAAAAATGAAGAAGGAAGAAATAATGAGGAAAGGGGAGAAAAAGGAGAAACAAGGAAGCAACAAGAGAGAGAAAAAAAAAAGAAAAAGAAAAAGCCAAACTGGTCGCACAGGATGGTTCTGCTTGGGACGTCCTTGATCCAGGCTCCAGTGAGCGACTCTTTGGTTGGGAGCACGCGCTGCCGCAGCCCGGAAGCCGTGTTTCAAGGGCATTGGCACGCCAAGGCCACAGGCTCGGGAACAAGGCGGGAATTGTGTTTTTTTTCTTCTTCTTCTCTTTTGGCTGGCTGGCTGGCGAGCCCCCGACCGTTGCCGACAGCTTGCTGCGCGCGCATGCATAGCTAGTATGGCAGGCAGGCGGACGGCGCGGCAAGATTCAGCCGCATCAGACGACGGGCGGCAGCATGGGAGAGGGGTGGTGGTGGTGGGCATGCATGCATGCATGCATGCGAACGACGGGGCCGGGCTGATCTATGAGCCGACGTGAGACGTCTCGGGCGGCTGGGTCTGCCTTGGGAACGGTGCCATGGCGCGCGGGCTTGGGTACGATGGGTGGGAGGGAGGGGTCCGATTTGGTTGCCAAGCGGCTGCCGTTTGAATCGGGCTGTGCCAAAGAGCCTAATCGTCCACGACCAAGCCCCCCGTGTGGGTCGGGTCAAGGGGAGCTACAGTCGAGGGACAAAAAGTATCGACGAAATCTGGATGGCCTCCACACCAAAATTTCGTCGATACATTTGTCCACCCCACTGTATAAACACCCAGCCATGCAGCCCGATTTGTTTGTATCACGAGCCACACTGGTTGCATAGAAGAAAAAAATGTAGGTAGTGGGTTGTGTTCTCTGTATGGACGTCTGGTTCGCCCCCCCAAAGATATCGATATGTACAAGGTTTGGGCAGTAACATCAACCCCTGGTCCGCAGCCATCCCCAATTCCCGGTTAACCCCATGGCCGCCCCGCGCCTCCCAGCCGAAACAAAGAAAAACAGATAGAAGTGGGTCGAAGCACTTGTATGTGCAGTTGGGTCCTCGACCCTTTGGTGCTCGCCCTGTCGTCGCGCAACCAAGTCCCACGGCAGGACTGATCCGCTGTCCACCGCCCCCGTTCGCCTCACCGCTGTCGCTAGCGGGCAATTCAAGCAGAGGGGTTGCCGTTGAAGGCAAGCAGGTTGACGGTGCCCGAGGGGATGCCGGAGATGCGGCCGCTCTGGGCAGTGGACTTGATGTAGTCGCACAGGGCAGTGCCGCTGCGGGGGCCCAGGAGGGCCAGGAGGTAGGCGCCGAGGCCGGCAATGTGAGGAGTGGCCATGCTGGTGCCCGAGATGGTGTTCTACAGGGGCCGTTATTGTTAGCACTGCGTCTTTCTGTTTCGATGCAGATATAAAGGAACCAGAGGGAGGGGAGGGTAGGGGGAAAAGATGGCTTACGGTAGCGGTGGTGCTGCCGATCCAGGCGCTCAGGACAAGGGTGCCGGGGGCGAAGATGTCGACGACGGCGCCGTAGTTGGAGTAGGTGGCGCGAGTGTCGGTAGAGGTGGAGGCGCCGACGGTGCAGACCAGGGGCTCGTTTGCGGGCGAGGTGTTGGCGGCGTTGGTGTTGGCGTTGCCGGCGGCGACGGCCAGGAAGTGGCCGGCGTTGACAACGGCACGGGCGGCCGTGTTTAGGGCGGCGCTGTTGCCACCACCCAGGGACATGTTGACGACGACGCCGGCGGGGCAGCTGCGGCGGGGCGCGTCAACGACGACGTAGTCGAGACCGCCGATGACGCTGGCAATGGTGCCGCTGCCGCCAGAGTTCAGAACCTTGACGGCGTACAGGGTCGTGGCCTTGGCGACGCCGTAGGTGGTGCCTGCGAAGGGTTTGTGTTAGTCGGTCCGCCATGCCCATACACAGTGGAGAGAGATGGGGTGCTTACCACCGACGGTGCCGGCGACGTGGGTGCCGTGGCCGTTGCCATCGCTGTTGGAGCTGTCGATAGTGCTGCAGGGATGTGTCAGCGGGATGTCCCGGGTCGCCTGAGCTGTACAAAAAGGGGCAAGCAAAGTGGGAGGTCTTACTTGGTGGCCCAGAAGGCACGTCCACCGAAGTCGGTGTGGGCGGTGTTGATACCGGTGTCCAGGATGTAGGCGCAGGTTCCGCGGCCGGCAGAGTTGTCGTAGGTGTAGGTGGTCGAGCCGGCGGCCCGGCTGGAGAGGCGGGCAAGACCGTAGGGAGCACTGGTCTGGCTGACGTAGGCGCTGATGCTGATCACGGCGTTCTCCTCGATGTAGTCAACCTGGAAGCACAGGGTTAGCACGTGATGCACACGACTGCAGGATACCGCTCGCAATGGGCGAGGGCCAAGTGCGGGTGGCTTACCTCGGGGGAGCTCTCCAGGGCCTTGAGCTCCTCGGCGCTCAGCGAGGCGGCGAAGCCGTTGAGAGCGTTGTACTCGTGAGTCTTCTCGACGGTCGACATCAGCGAGACGAACTCGTCGCTGAAGGCCGTGACGCCGTCATTCTTGAGCATGACGATGTAGGACCCGGGGACAGGCGTGCCGGCGCGAGCCTGCAGGACCGGGGCGGCCGCGGCCATGGAGAGGAGGGACAGGAAGGCGACGGAACGCATATTGGCGGCAGGGGGGGTTGACGATCGACAAGACGGGAAGTCAGGGGCTGTTGGGAAAAGATGGCAAGCGGATGCTTTGGCTCCGTGGGGTGGCAGCGGTGACAAGTCTTGGGAACGAAGATCAAAGCCGGGAAGGGGATCTTGGCTGCTGGAGTGTAGATTAAGATAGATGAAGTGGCGGGATCCCACCCCTATTTATGGCCGTCGGCAAGCCGCCTTGGATGGCGGCGTCGGAGCTTAGTATCGTGAAGCCTGAGCACCTTCTCCCTGCCCAAGTCTTCATCACCTTCCCAACAGAGCTGGCAGGCCCGCGCGGGCATCCACGAGCTGCCCGTAAACATCTCGTCCTTCCCGTCCGGACATAGCGTCGTTGGAGCATGTCGGCGGAGGTCGCAGCTGGGACGGGGGCGGCGAGCAGGGGTCGAGGCGCGCGTTGATTGGGGCTAGAGGCTATACGCTGCGAAAGGGTCCCCCCCGCGGGCAGCCCTGGTGGGTGTCACATCTTGCTTGCTCGAGTGTGCCAAAGGACGGATGGAACCGCAGTGGGGGCTAAGCAAGGTCTAGGTCAAGGTTGGATGGGCCGTGACGGGGCAGGGCGGGTAGCCTGTGCGCAATACGCACCGCAATCGAGCCAAGGAGAGACTATCGATGTGTGGCAAGCCCGGCGGGGAAATAGACAGCGGTGATCTTGCCCNGGTCTGACTTGCTTTCCTTGGCGGGCGCGTGTGGCCATACTGGGGGAAGTGGGCGAGGCCAGGATGGCAGGTCGGTCGCGAGGCGGCACAGCGAGCGAGCCCGCGGAATGCCCTCAGCGTCACATCGAGCATCTGGGCGCGTGATCAAAGGAGAAGGTCGCGGCCTCGAGGGAGGCAGGATGCGGTTGCAGTGCAGCAGGAGGGGGACGGCAGACGACGTGGAGGGAGGGGGAGGCAGCAGACGGCTGGCCAGAGAGATGTCCCTGGCTATCTCGAGAGCTGCCTCGAGCGTGGGGATGCCTGGGGGAGGGCACTTGGCCCGGCTGGATATTGCGGCCGGGTGCTGGGCGGGCCGGCTCTAGCTCGACGTCTTGCAAGAGGCACGCCCCAGTGTGCTTCCTTTGTTCCTAGTCTAGTGGGAGCTCGAGCTTGGCGCCTCCTGGCCCAACCGGGAAAAAGGCGAGCGATCCTGGGCCGTGCCGCAATCCTCCGGCCATGGCTCGTGGCGGGAGTGAGGGCTCTTGGTGCCGCGGTTCTGCTAGCCTCGATGCCATGTCGGCTATGGCACCGATGATGGTGTCCTCAGTCCGGGGCCCGGTCACGGGCTGCGCGCATCCACGATACGCCTCCATGTTCCACCCTTTGCTGCGGCGTAGCGCCAGCGTGGGTCGCGACGATAAGGACTCTCGAGCCGATGATCCGTGCTGGCTGGCCGGTGCCCGTGCCTGCCCTGGGCTAGTGGCTTGAAGTGCCGTGCCGGCCTGCCATGTGGGGCACGGCTAGTGGGGCCAGCGAGCAGGGAGCAGGGCAAGGATGGACCGCCACAGCTGGGGCGGCGCGCGCCTGGCTCGGTTGCTACAGAACGAGGGCCGCCTCCTCCCATCGCCATCGTCGGCGGCTGCCAACAGCACAGAGGTGGGGTAAACTAGCTCAACTCCAGGCGGGGGCGGGAGGCGCGGGATGCATTGCGCGCGCGGGGGAGCCAAACAGTCATCAGGGCAGGCGCTGCCCAGGTGAGCAGCAACAGGAAGGCGCCCCCCTTGGCAACTGCCGCCTGCTCTATGCATCCTGCAATCGCGAACCGTTCGTCCTTGACTCTGCGATGCGCAGCGAGCCAACGCCAAGCCCAAGGCGCCTCTTCTGCTGCATCTCTGCAATCGCCTCGATGGGGACAAACACCTGCTGCCACCACTACTGCCGCCACTACTGGGCGCATCCCGGCCAGATGGAGGGCATTTGAGCGATATCAGCGACTAGGATCCCTTGGCGGCTTGCCATGTCGACCCGCCGACGCTGCGCTGGCTGCTTCCCCACCGACTCGCCACCGTCGCATCCAATGCACTCCAGGCCCAGGGTTTCTTTGGCGTCGTGTGGATCACCTGGTCCTTGCGCCAGCCTGGGCTTGACAAACGTGCTCACCGGCCGCAGATGCCTTGGGATCTTTGTCCCGCCTGGCACCCACGCACCCAAGACTCTCGGCGACGACAACCGGACGTAGCAGCACCAGTAGAGTGTCATGCAGAAGCCTAGGTACCCCCCCTCTCTGGCCGCTGCGACTGGTCACGCTATCGCAGGGATCGCACAGGTTAGCTGCGCCAAGTGCTTTGCCCCAGCCGCCCACTGGGCCGTATCGTCGGGCTCCTATCAAGCCAAGAAGCTCTCTACTTGCGTCCTTCCTCTTTCGGCATCGGCTGACTGCGACACCAAAAACGAGCGCAGAGCGAGAAATCACGACACCACCGAAGCATCGGTTGGCTGCAGCCGATTTGATCGCAATCGAAACTGAGTAAGCCAGTGCACGTCATTAGCGGGATGGCCGGTATTTTACGCGGCTTATTTACGCGAATTCTGGTCGGCGGGGCCACCCGGCCGCCGCCTCGCTATTTCAACAACAGGCATATGCCTTGCTCCTGGCTTTCCCATGTACGATGCAACGCCTCATTCGCCATCTGCCGGGTTGCGACCAGAGACCCTGATATCGGCGGGGTACTTCGCCCTATCTATTTCGCGTGGGGCCGCCGGCATGGAGGCGATGCATGCCCGTCACCCTGTTGCTCCGTTCCCGATGAATGCCGCCACGCTTGTGGCCAGCACCACTGCTTACCTGTGCTCTCATTGTCTTGGCCATCCCGAGCGTTTACTCGGGCTGTTTTTCGCCGGATAACACCGTCCTGGAAAGCGGAATAATTATTGCTGGCGCTTAGATTAATTAACGCCAATTTGCGGCCAAGCATGGCCGAGTTCCCGTCAAACACTTCCCACCCCCACGTCAGCCAGCTCGAGCGAGTTCTTCCGCAAAAGGCAAGTGCTTTCATCTTGTGGTTGACCGTGATGGAGCCAAGCAGGCCCGCGTGGAACAACCGCTGGTCATGCGTAGCCTGTCCTGTTATCTCCAATGGCTGTTCACATGGAACTCGAGCGCTAGTCCAAGTGGACCAAAACAGACGCCATGCATCCTGCAGTGCGACACATTGCTCTAAAGTCAAATACGAAGATCTGCCAATATCTGGGCAGGCTCGGACTTGATCTTGTCTCGCACAAAACCCCCAACTCTGTACTTCGGTAGCGGGACCCCTGGTCCCTTTGTCGATCTTTGCGCTTTTTGGTCCAATAATGACTGCACCCTCAGCCACCCTTCTTGTTTTCCAAGGCCCAAGCCTCTGAAGGTTCCAGAATGGTCCAGGAATAGGTATGCAGATCATCCCAGCTCGTCAGCGCGGCCGATAGCCTGCTGTGTTTAGGCTTCCATGTTCACAACAAACCCTACGGTGGCCTCCTTCCTATTTGATAGACGCTTCTTCTTTTTGGGCAGGAGGGTTAGAGAGCACTTGGCGATAGCCGCGTGGCTGGTGTTGATAGAGACGCCGTGTTCTCAGTGGTGGCCAAGGCTGCTCAGTTGTCCTAGCCTTGGCCACTTTTCTGTCGAGTAACCTCTCTTTTCCGGCCGCAGAAACATCACGTGCTCCCCTGCTCTGTTCCAAGTTAGAGAGCGAGCTGTCTGCTGATGTTTCCAGTAACGGAGCAAAAAAATACAACTAGATAATAGAGCAGTCTTTGGCCTAAGCCATTACTTTGGCTCTCGCAGGATCACACAATCGGCATCATCCCAGATCGTGATCAGCTCCCGCTGTACACCCTATTCACCGACCATGGTAGCTACCATGGGGCACAATCGGCACGTCCCGTTGTGCATGCAACCACAGATGGTAGCTACGTCCACAACTCCCCGTCTCATGACCATGGCCAATCGCGGACGGAGCCTGTTGGGCCCGTTCCCACTCTATGCCGAGCCAAGCTGACGGTGGGCGGACAGAGTTCCGGATAAATGGTCCGGTTCCTGCAAAGAAGGGTTGTTGGAAGCCGGTCCATGTCCTCTTATCGGTGCCGGTACCTTGCAGCAGCCCACCCTCGATAGCGGGAGATGGTTGTGGCTCGGCAGGCTTGGGCTTTGGGGGGACAATCCTTGCAGATGATGATTGATTCGACGGGTATGGTAACTCTTTCTCCTGAACGGGATGGCCAAGAACAGGCCCTGAATAGACAAACAGACTTGAGGACTGGAGAACACCGGCTGCAGTCAGAGAGAACTCTTCACACGAACACTAATTATTATGTAAACTTTCATCGGAGCATTGTCTCCAAGATGTCTCTTTACAAGAAACGCGCGATGGCGTAAAATGCCCACGTGACCGCTTTCCCCTGGGAACCTGTTTCCCGAACCGTTCCTCGCAGAGCCCACGTCTCGGGGCCACATGCAGCTCCCCACTGTCAGGTAGAAAGCCCAAAGCATGCGCTCTCCACGCTGCAGTTACCCGCATGCTTGGGCCTGCGCCAACACCAGGCAGGCCGGTGTCCGACGCCTAGGTATCCTCGAGCACCACTCTTCTGCGACACACAGAGCTCCTGGTGACGAGCCGACGGAGACAAATCACGTGGTAAAAGGGCTGATCATGCCTTGCTGGGTTGGGTTGCTGCTGCACTCTCAGCCGTTGAACGTGCCCCGTCATTCTGCACCAAAAAGACCAGCTGGCCCCGCCCAAACGGTTGACTTTGTATACCTGCAACGTGAAATTTCCCTTCACTCTCAGTCCAACTAGGTATGTTGTCACAGTCTAGGCTTGGATTTCAATAGAAGAGCACAATCTGCAGTCGTCTTGCAATTTTTACCGATAATTTCAAAAGCAGCGACATGCCGATTTTTGGATCCGGAACAATTAATTAATTACCGCCATTGCTGGATTCTTGGCGACCTGGGCCTGTCAGTTGCAGCTGGAACTCATTCGGCGCAGCCAAGACAAGGTATCGCGCTACTTTGTTGCAAGGCATGTTGTTATGGCCCAGGCTCGACATGATACTGGAAAAGGCGAAAGACACAATTAAGAAAGAATAGGTTTTGTGATTCAGCGCCGAGTAGCGCCGCTGCCAAGTTCGCATCTTTGACAAAGTCACGGTGAAAACGAGGTGCCATGGGCAACTTCCCTAGTCAAGCCATACCGAGTCTCGGGATGCTTCCACGAGAACCAAGCCCCGCGAAGAAAAACTGCTATAATAGCTATGAGAGTGAGTCAAATAGACATCAGTGGCCTTGACTAGTTATACTCCGGTGCAACAGGCTCTTCTTGGGCTGGGGATCCGATCCGCAGTCGTAGCAAGTCAAGATTTTCTCGAGCGGGGAGACTTCTTGGGGCTTAGAAGAGGGTTGCGTAACTTTCCACCCCTGAGGTTGTACGTCGAGCTTTTGATCCCTTTCACTTTTTCATTCTCGTTACATATGCTGTCTATACTGATAGCCAATGAAAACGGCGTTCTTTGGCCAGAGTCTGTTTTGTGGTCGGTGGCAAAAGACCTTGCTGTTATGTTTTTCATGCCAGGCCTCTTGCAGGAGGGAAGAAGTTGTCTTCACATTTCTGCCTGTTCGTAACCGAACATTTAAACCCCAAAAGCCGTCAAAGATTTACTAGCAAAGAATGGACTTTGGAAACTTCTCCTTTCCATTTTTAAAAGTCTTTGACATGCTGCATTCTCAGGAATTATTTCAATGTCACCAGACCCGCAATATGAGTAGGAAAAAGGGGATTCCTTGGCCTAATTAATATGGCGATGCAAATAAGCTGCTTTATCCCGGAGATGCTCGCTATCTATTCGAGCCTTGTTGAAAGCAGGTGGAGCTAACCGTCGCCAAGGAGTTGCAGAGCATGGAGGTTAATTGTGCGGCACAAAAACAGGCGGGAATCTTTTCCACAGAGCCCTGCATATATCCTCCAATCAGTGTATGGATCTCGTTTGTGGACCGCGGGCTGACCTCTTTTTCGGCGTTAGTCTAGAGCAATTATTTGTTGTCGGCCTTTTGGGACACTGGATGATGCCAACGGCGCCCGAGTCCGACATTGCCGGCCCGATAAGTCCGAGGTGTAATATCCCGAGAAGGCGAGCCGCGAGGAGACAAGAACTGGGCCATGGAGTGGCTAAGCGCAAAAACCGCAGGCCGGATGAGACCGACCGAAAAAAAAGGCTTGGAGTGGTGTGGAATAATCAAGTAATGGTTGGGCTAGGTGCTGGTGCCCGCGCCGGGGCGAGAAGAGCGCCAAAGAATAGCAAGACCAAGCAAAGGTAAACCAGTGTACACGACGGGGACTAAGAGGGTGCTCTTTCGCCATGATGTCGTTGGTAACGGTTCATGCCGTGCTAGATGGGATACCTAGGCAGGTAGCGCGCTGCTATCATTACTCAGCCGCACATGCTCAACCTGCGGATATGCGCCTTCGGTCCTTTGGTCTTTTGTGGAGGCGAGCCGAGCGAGCGACGTCACAGCACAGCGCGTTCTCGCGCGATTGCCGAAGCGCGAGCCCCGCGAGACATTGGCGAGGTGGGCGAGATGGCCCCCGCAGATATCTATAATTATATGTACATCAGAGTGTTGGCGAGGATGGTCCGAGATGATTGCCTTTATGTAAACCAAGCCCTCGCCTGCCCCGTCCAAGAGATCTTGCACCACAAACACAAACGAAAACAATTCCTGACCACCAAGACAAGCCCCAAACACCCACCTAACCTTCCGAGTCAAACCGTCCCAGCAGCCCCGCCATGACGCCAAGTAGACCCCACGTGCTGATAGTGGGCGGCGGGATCGGCGGGCTGGCGCTGGCGCAGGTGCTGCGGCGGCGCGGGATCCCCTTCTCCGTCTTCGAGCGGCGCGAGGACGGGCGGGCGCAGGGCTGGGCCGTGGCGCTGCACGGCATCCTGGCCGAGCTGGCCGCGGCCCTGCCCGACGACCTGCCGCCGCTGGCCGAGAGCGTCAACCACCTGCGCGCCCTGGGCGGCCCGCCGGCCGAGTTCTGCATGTACCCGGGCGGCGTGCGCGCGGACCGCATCGTGATGGGCGACGACGGCTCGGGCACCCGCGTCGTGCGTGCCAGCCGCGACCTGCTGACACGGTACCTCGGGGCGCACGTCGACGTGCAGCACGGCAAGAGGGCGGTCGGCGCCAGGCAGGACGGCGACAGGGTCACCGTGACTTTTGACGACGGCACGTCGGCGCAGGGCGACATTCTGGTGGGCGCCGATGGAGTGCACAGCGCAAGTGGGTGTTTTTCCCCGGCCCGTTTCTTTTCCCCCCTTCGTTTGCTTGTCCTCCGTGCGGACTGACAAGCAGTGAACGAATCGCTCGCTAATATCCGACTTTCCCCCAGTTCGCAAGTCCCTGCTGCCCGGTCCGGACCTGCTCCAGACGCTTCCCCTGGCCACCATCGTAGGCGAGGTCACGCTCTCGGGCGACGTCATGAGGCGGCAGCTTGAGCTGGGGCGCTCGTCGTACATGATGAAGCCGCCACGGGACGGTATCAAGTGCCAGCTGTTCGTCGGCACCAAGATCATCCACGAGGGCGCTGAGTCGGGCGAGTTCTACTGGGTGTACAGCTGGAGCGACGAGGAGGCGGCCCTGAACGAAGGCAAGACGCACTGGCAGTCGACCTCGTCGCGGGAGGAGCTGCGGCGGTACATGGAGGCCGAGATTGCACAGATGGACCCGGTGCTCACCGAGATCGTGCGCCTGACGCCGGCCGAGGGCATCCTCAAGCCGGCCCTGATCCTCCAATCGCTCCATCTGAAGAGCCTCCCTGTAGGCCGGATCACGCTTCTTGGCGATGCCGCGCACGCCATGCCCCCGTGTCAGTATTTCCCCCCCGCCCTGCGCCTGGCCGGCCTTGTGTGTGTGTGTGTGTGTGTGTGTGTGTG